>BLXT01001321.1:1039609-1050549 GCA_019648995.1 Plakobranchus ocellatus
CTACTACTACTACTACTACTACTACTACTACTACTACTACTACTACTACTACTACGCTGCTGGTACAACAGCTACTGCTACTGCTGCTACAACACCATTTCTACTAGTGGTAGTATTTCTACTCTTAACACTACTTTCATAATCTTCATTCTTCCTCTTTATTTTTGTTTTCACCCTTACTGTACAATCATCGTTATCATCAGAATTACTAGCATCTCCATTTCGTTATGATCATCTACGACGACCACCATTTAGACCTATTATGGTCTGATGGAAATTTCACTCGCCTCTTGAATGAACATTCTTACTAAAGGGGAGGTAATAACAGTAACAACAACAGATCAGTAATTAAGAATGTGGGTACTAACGCCCTTTAGAGACTTTCTTACTGCTACGGACTGATGCATGATGCTGTAACACAGCAACTAAAAATGTTTGAAAATGGCTTCCAATCTTACCCGGTGTATTTTTGTTTGAAAGCAAACGCAAATTTTGTGACAATTCAGTGCTGATAAATAGACATTATGTATTATTACTACACAGTAACTTAACACTTCTGCATATTTCTCGAAAAAATACAGATCTAGATACGCGAATTCATCAATTCAAACAAGGAAATGAAATTCTGTCGTGTTATTTCCTTTGATTTACATACAATTAATGGAAAAAAGATGATTTAACCCAAGCAAATATGATCAGTCAAACCATCTTTTCATGACATTGCTCGCTTTATACGACTTTTGAAGGAGCGTTCATTATTTTATTAATGTAATCGGCCTATACAGGGAAAAAAAATGGCTGTATTCAATCAAACAGATGTATATGTGAAATATGGAGAAGGCCAAATCATGAATGTTCAAGGCGATGGATATCGTCCAACCTCTTCAAATGACAGGTTGGTTAGGCAAATGAATGCATTGCACAAAATCATCCAAGTAAAAGAAATAACTTTATCTTTGATTGTATACTGCAATAAGTTGTGTTCAACGTTTGATTTTTTTCCCACAGCCAGTAAATTGTGCCCTAATATGTTTTTATAAAATAAGTTTCTTTATATACAAAAGCTCTATTGAGTTAAAAAAATATTTGAACTGAATAAAGTTATTGCTATCGATATTAAAAAAATTAATCGTGACAGCTTTTGAATTTGACTAAATCTAGACCTATCATTTTCTTCATCTAGATCTGGATTTGAAACACTACTCTCATCACAATAATCTTTCTCAATTTTTTGTTTATGAGACTGGAAGAGGTCTGTGAGATGCTTTAAAAATAGTTACAGATGTTTTAGTTTGTTGCTGTGTATTTTAGCATATGTCTGTGGCGGGATGGCATCTCTTATGGAACTTCAGTTATTTAACATGCCTTTTTTTTTTCTTTTTTTTTTTTAAGGAAACCCAAAAATACCAAGTATCATGCAGTATTCTGTGATGCTCAAAACAATATTTAACTATTAACATGTTTGCTTTTTCAAGAACTAAAATCCATTGAACTCGGGTTTTTTTTTTATTATAATTGTCACAGTTGGCTCTGCTAATTATAGTTACAATGCATTCAGCCTTGAAATTGATTTCAGTGACAAAATATTACGATCTCCTTAATACAATATTTTTCCACTTCAGAGGAGGCCTAAATATGCTGGACAAGGAAATGGTGCTAAACTTAAAACCTCTTAATGAGTTTCCTGTGGCTACTGCCTGCTCTTGCCTACGATCAGAAGCTTCAAATCTGAGTGCCAGGCCTAGGTCAAGCAGCCCTGCTAGAAGACTTGCTCAGAGATTTATGCATTCAACCGCAGTAGATGCAAGTCAGGTCATAGAAAAACAAGATGATGATGATGATGATGATTGTAAGTTATTTATAATTAAATATGTTCTGTTTTGGAGTTGATTTTCTTACTGTTTTTTTTTTCTTTCGCTGCCTATATAATGCATAAAAAGTAAAGCCAAATGAGGATTTTCTCAGGTAAAATGCTATTGATTTTTGCAATTGCAACCCATGCAAATATTGTCAAGTCTAATCTTGATTTTAAAAAATGTAAAACAAAACAAAAAATAATTAATTAACCATGATTTATTTTGATGTAGTTGCTGGTGTATTCATGTGAACAATAATGTAACATTGCTTTGAGTGTATCTCCAATTATTATAAATGTGATTTAAGCGTTTCGATGTTTTATATAGATTTTCTATAGATTTTGGTTTTGTAAAAAATTTTTTATAAGATTTGATAAAATTGCCTAACATTTTATTTCTTACACACAGCAGTTATTTCATGCTCATTGAAGGAAAAATATACATGTATCAATTTATCTCTAGTGTTTTGAAATTGTCATGAAAATTATATTATTTGTCCTTGTCAACAGCACAAACTTTGACAAGTCTGCTAGCAACTTTGTACAGATTTTCCTCGAGGGTCCTCAATCCATTGCAGGCAAAAAGTGTTACTCGCCTGGCCCATGGTTTTAGAGTGAGAGAAAATTTGACATGGAGCTTGTCTCAACAAGTATAAAACAAATCCTTTTTTTTCAAGATAGTGTATACTATAAATATCAAGGAAAATAGCTGCAAGCTAAAAGTTAAATGTTAAAAAATAAACTATGTGGTAGATCAGAACGTAAAGATGCTATATCCTGTGATAAAAAAAAGGCAGCTGACACCAAAAACTATCAGCAGCTTATGTGAAAAAAAAAAGGTTTAGTAAAGAAGGAAAGAAAAAGGGACAGGTAAGGAGATAACAGAAATCATAAGGATGCAAAAACTAAAATTTTGTGCTTTGTAATGCTTTTGTTGAAAATGCAAACTGAGATTTCATATACATTTTACATAATATATAAAAGATATTTTCAAAATTTAAAAAGTGAGATGAAGAGAATGAAACAGGCTAGCAGAAAACTTGATTTATATAACTTTTATAATTTAAAGTAATTAGTAAGATCAAACAAAAATCAAAAGTGTCTGAAATTTTGCAAAATTTTTACAAAACTTTAATTTGAGTGTGAAAAAAAAACTAACTTAAATTTGTTTTAACTTGATTTTAAAATAGAAATTGATATATTGTCCTTTGTAAAAAAATTAGGTTTGCATGCGTTATATAAATAACATTACAATTCATTTCTTTACCTGCAATAACTCCAAGTAAATCTAACTTCATCACAATTTCATATCATTTTTCTGCAGATTGTAGAGTTTTTAGAATGTGATTCTCCACCAATTCAAGATGCCACCCTGATTGTGCTCGCCAAATTAGCATCAGTAGTAGAAAACATTGACTTTTTTTTTGCTCAAAATCCCAAAATAGTAGATCTTGTTTTGTCGCTTGCCTCTGATGCCATGACCATAGAAGTTCAAGTAGCAGCATTTAAAGTAATAGAGGAGGTAAGTGAATTTGGGTGATCATAAACAATTTAATTGATTGCATTGATTCATGTGGATGAACGAAATCTTTACTTTCAGAAAACGATATCATTTTTTTTGTCTATTTTCAAGAAGGCAAAAATTATTGTCAAGAGCTAAATTCAGTACGCATAATTTTTCTATGTTGATCATGTAAAGATATTCCAATCATGCATTGGTTTTAAGCCATCCAATCACCATTAAATTATGGCAAAATAAGTTCTCTTGTAGGCTTAAACTTTATCTTTTTAAAAAATAATTTTGCTTTGATTCAGGCCATTCATCCTGAGTTATTTTTTTGTGCTTTTGATCAAAGAAGTAAAAAGACATGAATGAGTAAGAGTAGCTCCTGCCTAAGAAAATTATTTAAGCTTAAAAACAAAAAGAACATATTCAGTGAGGATAGCCTACATCCCGTAGTTGTGAGCTGCCCATATGAAATGACTTGTCTTCAGAAATTGCCTAATTAATAAAGATATAAATTAAATCCCTCGAACATAAATGAAGCAGATTTCTACAGCTTAATAATTTGTTTGTTTTTCATACCTGGAATAATTTTTAATATTTTGCTCTATATTCTATTGGGTAAATCCCGACAAATGACTTATTTTGTGTGGTTGCGATGTCTATAAATCAGTTGCATAAAGTAAAGTAAGAAGCTCCAGTACAGCTCAACAAATTTCAGCTTGTGTCTGAGATCATTGTCAGCACTTGGATCACTATAAAGTAAAATATTATCTGTCTACATAATCCTACAGAAAAATATTGTGGGGATTGATTAGAGCAGCTTGTCTCAAGAGCATAATTCATCTCCTCTCTCATGAAGCAGATTTTAACTGTGCCACAAATGTTTAGTGAGTGAGAAGAATATGCGTAAAATCAAAAATGAAAGAAAATAGGAATAACAAAAGAGAATGAGTGTTTTGAGATATTATAATTTGAATACATTTTATCTAGACATTGGCAACATATTATTTTCCACAGATTTCTTCCCACCATGGAAATATATCTTCCTGGGAGGCCCAACTTGAAGACATTGTTTATCCCCTTCTTAAAGGTGTACTGAGGAATAGAGCATCTACCCAACAACAGAAGCTAGCTGCCTTGGGGGTGGTGCGTCATTTATCACATGTGCCTGGGTTAGCAGGCAAGATCAAACAAGATGTCCTTGCTCAGCTAAGTGCAGCTCATAATGATAGCAAAGTTAAGGTGAGAGTTGTTTGAATAATCACTTAAAAAGGGATACATAATCATTTTTCTTATTTGTTCTGCTTATCAGTCCTCCTCTTGAGCAACTGGGATTGTGGCAGACATTGAGGCCATAGAAAGGAAAGAGACTGAAACAAGAAGGATCTAATATCATCTTTCATTGAATATTATTTTTTGGCATGCCTTCCAAGAAAGTCATCTCACACATAAATATGTGCTGCTTAGTAATAACCAAAAAAAAACTCTCCTTTGCTTAAACATCATCATTATCAAAACATAGTTTTTCCCTTTCCTTCTTTCCTTTGTATTGTATTGTGAGATTTGGAATGAACAGCAGCAAATGTATATATTATTTTAAAACAAAAATTTTGGGTACTATTTTATTGTTTTTGTTCAGGACTGGACTCAGATCTGATATTGCCTTTTACTATTTCTCTTTCTAAAGCACATTTGGCATAAAAGGTAACCTCTATGTAACTTTTAATCCAGTTCATCATCTCACTTTGCATATAAGCAATTGCTAAAATGTGGACTCAAAATTGTTTCGACTTTTCGTCATGTTTTGAATGAAAGAATCACCAATAACAAACTGGAAAAATGGCTGATGAATATCAGTGAGGCATAATTCACATGAAGTTAGATAACAGAACAAGATCAATGTGAAAACAGTGGGTCTGTGTCTCTTTACTTAATCATGATCTATCATAAAATATTGGTGGATTTAAGGCATTATTTCTCCTTCACATAATATGTTGAACTTTTTAAAAGTAATACTAAAACAAGAAATGCCATCTTTGAAGTCTGCAATCTACCTGTAACTTCATTGTATTTGCTTTCATTAACACATACAATGATAATATGCTAATTTAGAACCAAAATGAGCAGGATTTTTTTCTAGCTGCATAGAGAATAATCTCTTCTGGATAAGTATGGTCCAAAGTGTGGATTTTTTTACTTCTGATGCAATGAAAAAAGGTTAAGACTGGTCTATAGGTGATTATGTAAGACTTTCTGAACCTTTCAGTTTCCATTTCATTAGTTTTATTGTGTGAATTTAAGGCCCCATTGTCAATTAAATTCTTTTTTATAAATCTATATATCTCAAACAGTTTTTCAATAAGTCTTTGCAGCACATTTTTTAAATGTTGTAAGTGAATTCCTTGACTATGAAGAACATATTTTTTCTCTTACACTGCTCATATAGCGACTCCACATGTTCATTCAGTCTCTTTGAATATAAAGTGATTGGCAACACAAATGAGATGTTTTGTGACCATGACCTTTTGAAATATGAGTAATAGTACAGTAATTCCATTTTCTTCCTTTTGCCTCAGGCACATTTTTATATGATTTTTATGCTATACGGAGAGGGCAAGGTGTTTAGGATGTACCATATTTTTAAAGCATTTTTATTCATATTTTTGGTAGACACAATACAAATTTATGAATACATTCATACAAACATACATACACACTAAATGACATGATATTCATGAGGTATAATAAATATATGTGCATATGTATGTATTTAAAATGTAATAAAACATTTTCCTTTCTTTGATTCAATTAAAACTGAATGATATTCATTATGTCATCAATTTTATAAATTGTTTCACATTGAAAAAAAAAAAAAAAAGAAAAAAAAAACCTCTGCAAAATAATGTGTAACATACATGGTGTAATGAAACTGCTTCTTTTTTTCTTCTCAGGCTCTTTTCTTGGAAGTTTTGCAAGGGAATCTAGAACTCACAAAGCAAAGGATAGCAACAGATGTTCTGAATAGCATTCTTCTTCCTGTACTGACAGAAATGCTTGCTGATGGACCATGGTAAAAGGCAATGTTTTTAAAGCCATCATGAAAAGTTCCTCATAAACTCTTATTATTATAGGCTGTATACTGAGAAGCTAGTGAATCAAATATAACCAAAATGCAGTGCACAATCTGGTAATTACAGTTTAAAAGTATAATCCTTGCCTTTCTTTATCTTTATTTGTCAATGCCATTTGATGTTCTACTTTGTTGTAGGAATATTGCAACATAATAATTTAATCCCACCCATTTCCCACTAAGCGTTACATTGCAAAAGCTCTCCAGCAACTAATAGTTACCAGTATAGGCCAGGATGTAACAATGTGTGCAATTTTTCTCATTATTTCTGTGTTTGGATTTATTTAATACATGGCAAGGTTTAATTAACAGTCATATGTAAAACATCATCAAAACATTATACATTACATTACAGAAATCTTTCTCGTTCTTCCAGTAATTATACGTTATTTTGGTTGTTTACTCAAATGTTTTGTCTCAGTATTTTACTCTGACATTACCAAGATATGCAGAGTATTTTAAACAATGCTTTACTGAGGTAGGTTATTTTACATTTGTTTTTTTTTTCCAGTGAACCACAACATCAAGCTCTCACTCTTTTAGCATGTCTAGCTCAAGATGAAAGTCACAGGATGTCTTTGCTTTGCTCCTCAAAGACAGTGGCCTGTTGCATCCTTTGTGCCAAATATTCAAAATGCAGGTTGGG
Source organism: Plakobranchus ocellatus (assembly GCA_019648995.1). Lineage (NCBI taxonomy): Eukaryota > Metazoa > Mollusca > Gastropoda > Plakobranchidae > Plakobranchus > Plakobranchus ocellatus. Next base: position 1,046,748 of record BLXT01001321.1, read on the forward strand.
GCAGGAACTAAAAAAATAAAATTGATAACTAAAAAAAAAATAATATCTGCTTGAATTTTTTTGCTCCTCCAAAAAAAAAACCAACAACATTATCTTCCCTAGCAAAATCTTGATGAAAAAGTAACCCCATTGAATTTAGGAGGAAAAAAATGCTTGTATGTGAAAAAAAAACAACAAATGAGCAGATCCTTCTTAAACTGAAGCTATTCTTATTTATTTTTTTTGCTTGCCAAAAAATTCTTACTGTTTAAAGAGATAAAGAGAAGAACACAACATCAACATTAAAGACTATTATAAAAAAAAAGAAAAGAAAATAGAGTGGGACATGTCACACTAAGGTGTGATAAGTTAATAAGTTCAAAAACAAGAGAAGATTGTGTTTATTAAGAGCTGACAAGGACAAGCTGTAAAGAAACAGAGTAACAGGAAAGGGAGGGTGAACTGAGGAATGTCCAAATATCACAAGGCCTATTAAAGTAAGTCTCAAATTGCATTTTGAGAAATTTAATGATTGAAACAACTTGAGACTTATTTGAAATAGTGAAAACTAGTTAGAGCTATGGAGTCATGATATGGGTTTTTAAATTTTGAAAGAAAATATTTTGAGGGAAGAAAAAAAAATGGCGATGAGTTATTTTTTCAAAAGGGTCACATGCAATATCTGGTTTATTAGAACTGGCTCAGGAGTAATATAAAGTTAAAGAAGGATAAACTATGCATCAAAGTGAAAAAAAGAGAGACAGGATGTGAAAGAACTAGATAGTCAAAAATGTATTTTTTTAAATTGAAATCTGAAGTGAAACACTTTAGCTTTCCACATTTATTTTTTTCAGGAAAGTGATTGCTTTAGGATGCCGCATGCTTGAACAGCTTTTACTAACCAGGAATAAAAAAGAGGCCAAGAGGTTCATGGAATGTAATTTAGGTCTGCATTTTTTAATGGTCAAGTAATTAAATAAAGTCATCGTCCAATTCTAAACCGCTAGGCCTAAAGTGCGTGGTCACATACAATACATTTCATAAAACAAAGCAACATAACACAAAAGAAGGTAAAACAAAATTTTAAAGCTTTTAAGAAATATTTTTATACTGAAATATGAATTTCCTATTTTTCTTGATTTTTTTGCAACTATGAATCTAAAAGTTACAAAATATGATGTATGTAAAATATGTATAAATAAAAAAAGATTAAAAAATCATTGTAAGAAAATAAAATTCAATGAACTCTTTCCTCTTTTCTTTGTTGAGAATCATTGGTATTGGGTGGATCCACAAAGGGCAGAAATTTTCAGGAAAGCAAAGATGAAAAGATGATGTCACAAGTGAGGAGGAAAAGCCAAGTGGAAGCTGAGCAGTGGCGAAACTTTGACAAGTTAATAGAAACTCTGGTGTTGCTGTTTGAAAAACAAAGTTAGTAGACTTTCATTATTAATTTTCCAGTTTGTGTTTGCCCTTCCATAGCTTGCCATCTGCCAATGCAGTCAGCTTATTATAACATAATGTAGTCTGTTTCTTTCCTTTCCCAAAGGTGATCATGTATTCTATTTTGTCCATATGAAATCTCACATTATCTTTACTTTTTATGTGGTGGGACTCATGTATGTCACCTGTTTCAGGCATATGTAATCCTTTTTTCTGTGTGAGGTGAGCCATCTTTTCTTGTTTCTATTTTGATCCAGTAATATATTTTTTTACGCAATAAGATTAGAGGTAATAACAACGAGTATATATTAATGGACAGAAATTTTCCAACAATGCACTATTATATTCAAATAAATCTGTTCAGTGTTCCTGAAGAGAACTAGAGGATGCACGAAACAGGATGATTAAACGTTTCTGCCTGAAAATGATCATCAAAAGAATATCAGTAATAATAGTACAAAAAAAAAAGGTAATTCCTTCAAAATCTCATCTCTTACATTGGACAAATAGCGAGGATGGCAAAAAGCTCCTTCGTTTCAAATCTACAGTCTAGATAACTCTTTATTCTTGTAAGCTTTCTATTTTTATCTTGAAGAAAAAGCTGGAGAGGAAAAAGCTGTTTTGCACGCCATGTAGCAATAAATACCACTTTTTATTGGCCTTTTTTTTGTTATTATTTTTTTTTTACTATAATGTCATTGAAAATAAACATGACATTTATTTCAATCTTTACATTTTTCAAAGCATTTTTGTTTTACTCATTTAAGTCTTAGTATCTAAAGGCCTAAATTCTTCTTTGGATGGACTGTTGTGGAAAACAAAAGAAATGAAAAAAAAAATCAGTAATCTCATGCAGAAAACGTTCAGTGCTTGCAAAACTTGCTAAAAACGATAATACAGCATTGTCATTTCAATAAGCTAGAGTTGATTTGATTGAAAATAAAAATGGATTGGATAAGAATAAAGTTTTGAATAAAGAAAAAAATAAAATGCCCATCAAGTTTCCACCAACCTTTTGGTACTAACTCCAAATGCTAAAAATAATAAAAATATTCAAAGCTTTTTTTTCCCCAGATGCACTTTATTCTTTTCCTCTCTCTGTTCCTCCTCTCTTTAGACTTCTTTGTTTTCCTTCTGCTTGCTTTGCCTTTTTCTTTTCTCTTTTTCTTCCTTCTCCTCTTAGTAGGTTACAATGTTTGTAATAACATAAACAAACGATGATTTTGAATCTAATTTCAAAAGCTTACAATGCCTTTGTTTTGCCCTCAAAATGTTACCCGTAGACTCAAATTAGAAATTAGTTTTTCACCTTATTCTATCTCTGTGATCTTCAATTTTTTCAACTGAGAGCCATTTGTATTGTTCCTTTTTCAAACATGCAAGAAACAAATTTTATCTCAACCAAACAACTTTTATTAGAGTCTACCCAAAACTAGTTGCATTCAGCATTTTGTCATTCAATTTCAGGTTGCATATACCATGATAAAAACTCCTCAAGGCTAAAAAGCGAGATGAGTCTGATTGGAAGCATCAACAGGGATCAGCTGATGTGTATCACCTCACTGATTGGTTGTTTTAACAGTTACTGTCATTGGCCTCTGAACAGACCAAGGAAGCGTAGTGGTCAAATGGGGAATGTAGAAGAATTTTTGTCTCTCAATATTTTAGGGTGAGAAAGCTGTATTGTTCAATAGAGATTTTCCAGTTCTTATCAGTTATACACAATATCGTTACATTACTAGGTACTTTTTTCTGTATTGGGTTAAAATGGATTAAAAAAAAAGGTATAAATGCAGATCGAATATGTCATTTGTGGCTAAAATTATTTTATTCACTGCCTGCTCCTGGTTCTATAAATTTTGCACTTGTCCAAGGCATTGGGATTCTGATGACATTATGGGCACATAGAATGAAAATTTCCTTCATGAAATCAAAATATAGCTGTAAGTCTAGACTCGTATCCCTTTTTTCCATAGAAGTAATGTTTTTTACTCAGCAGTCTAGTGGTCAATGTAATACATGGAAGATATTGATTCCCTTGGAGAAAAAGCTTTGTTCGCATTCCTGCTCAATTGAATTTTCTATGAAGTTATAATTCTTCAAAATACTTTTTCGTTGCATTTAGTCTGATAAATTCAATTGGAATAGTTTTTTTTTCTTTAATCATGTAAATTATAAGTTTAAGGACATGGCTCAGCTATATTTATTGTGTATTATAAACAATACTATTTTTACTTGATGAACCTCAGTGTAAAAAGGCATTAACATACTTAAGTCTCTAGCCGTCTTTATTGCAAGCATAAAATCACATTAAAAAATTTTGTAACAATGAATCTGTCTGCAAATTTATCAATATGTGTTTTTGAGACAAAAAAAAAAA
>BLXT01001321.1:1059213-1069863 GCA_019648995.1 Plakobranchus ocellatus
GTTATGAAGAGAGTAATGTAATTGTTCTTTTTTTTCATTTTACTTTTGAAAGTTGAAACCCTTGTCAAACTTTTTTCACTTACAAGGAATTTACTTTTTTAAAAGATTTCCATAAGTTGTTCTCAAAACGTTTTAAAACATGAAAAAGAAATAGTTTGATACAGTTTTTGTGTCTCAAAAAATTCTTCCTCTATCTGTTACCTCATGCTTTTTGTGTGATTTTGTTTTTTAATGGTCAATAACAATTAACAGCCCCTCTCTGATATTTTAAATGTAAGGTCTGACCATCACACGAATGTTGGTCTCCAGTGACCGCCGCATCTGCCAACTCTTTAACATTCATGGTGGCTCTAACCTCCTGATGGCTCTGCTACAGAATGCTACTTCCTCTGAGCTGAAAGCGGCTGTTTCTTCCACACTCAGCACTGTCAACAATGGTAAGTACTTATCCGTAATGACCTAAGCTAGATGTAGGACTATCCTCTGAGCTGAAAGCGGCTGTTTCTTCCACACTCAGCACTGTCAACAATGGTAAGTACTTATCCGTAATGACCTAAGCTAGATGTAGGACTATCTAAGATCCCACATATTTGGTGCATATAAAAAAAAAATCAACAAAACGACTTTGATTATTTTTTAGGAACCAAAACAAGATTTAAACTGTGAAAAATGTAAATATTAATGCTTTGTTTCATAGATCAATGTTGCATTTATTTTCAAACAAAATTTTGACTTTGAAGAATAAATGGACTCTATCCTAGAAGCAGATATCTTAATGATGGTTGCTGATGCATTCACTTATGCTGATCACTCAATGAAAGAAATGCGGATTTCTCCTTTAAGCAAGAGATGGATCAGTAAAAAAGCTCTGCTTCAACAAAAATCAAAAGCGCTGTACCAAAAAACGATATTTTCGTCATCATCTCTGATAATACATGTTTTCAGAGCAAGGGGAATGCTATAGAGACAAGGGTAGTCACAATGCCTCTCTCACTGCTTTAGTACTTTTTTAAAGTGTTGTCTCCCTTTAGCGCCTGAAATCGTCTTATTTTGTGACGTCACACACTGCAAATTGCACACTTTTTGTGTTGGATTTGTTTTGATTCCTTTTTGAATGAATTTTGAAATCACAAAAATCTCAAAAGCTTTCCGTCATTTAATTGCCAAGAAGTGACACTTAAAGATGTTTTAAAATATCCTAAAGAAAAAATAGCTTGCTTCAACTGTACTTTGCTCAAAACTTTCCATTTTGATATTCGGATCTTCAAAGATGGTTTCAAGCAACTTCATATTCCTTTTCCAAGTTTGCCTGCAAATATTTCATTGTTTATTATTTCATCATTGGCTTCTTTTGCTCTGTCCACAAACTATCTTTATTTCTTTTTCCTGTTTAAAAAGAAAAAATTTTCTTAATGTGATGTTTGAGGATAAGGAAAAGTGCGATTGTGGGACAGGGTTTTCTGGATAATTGCTTCACTAACGTTTACTTTTGTCTGTTTTTCTTTATGGTAGGTAACGAGAGTGTTTTATGTACTGTTTCAAAAAAAAAAAAAAGAAAAAAGTTACCTTTTTGTGCTTTTGTTATGTGAACATTAGCAGTTTTGGCTTTTAAAATCAGTCATCACTTTTTTTCTTATTTTACAATTCTCATCAGCTATTCATTTATGAGTTTTTTACCAGTTAATAATTTGTAAATAAATGTTAATGTATTCCTAAATAGAATGTCAAAGTTAAAAGTTATATTTCCAGAAATAAATACATATCTACTAGCAATTTTGTTTCTATAATTTCTTGAGGAAAGCCTCCTTGAAGTCCTTTATATCAAAAGTGCTTCTGGCAAACAAACTGTCCATCTTCTTGATTTCTTTCCAAACAATCCTTAAGAAATTCGGCATTTGATTTATTTACACCATTATTATTTTAAAGGACACACTTGCACAGTCCTCTATTTCAGGAACCTTTTTACAAAGGTGATTTTTCTGATAAAGTAACTGGATGTGAAAAACTCAAGATTAACTTTTAAAACGACAAAAAGAACTCACAAGAATCAATACTTTAAGAACTCACCCAATATTCTTTATGATGCATACACGACACTTAAATTCATTATTGTTCTTTGGAATTGCCAAGCTTGAAGCAAATGGAACAAATTAAGAAAGGAGCAAATGGGTTTTTTGCAATCAGCACATTTACTTGGTGAATGTTACAAAGGTGTGAGTAATCACAAAAATATATCTTTAGCATTGTTTTCCTCTCCTTCAATCTAAGTAATTTCTTTTTGTCCAATATTTATTTTTTTTTTTTTACTATTAGCGGCTTGGGTTTCACGCTTGTGTTTCTCTGGTTTATTCCAGTCATGCATCCGTCTCACCAAAATGATCCTAACCTGTCAAGCAGGGGTCATCCCACAGATATTTGGGAGCACGTAAGTTTATTAGACACAACATGTGCCCCTAATGCACGAAATTTTTTGTAAAGCCATAAGTAATTTACTAACAAAATCTGGGAAAATAGAATCGAATAAGAAAAGCAAATAAGTCGCACATAAATATGATTTAGAGGCTCAAAAAAAAAAGAAAGAAAAAGAAAATAGGTCTAAAAGTAATTTGACAAAAATAGAAAGAATTATTAATAGAAATAAGTTGATAGTGTAAAACCACTTATAACTTGCCTTTTCCTTAGAAATTCAGTGTCCAAAATTAAACTCAAAAGCATTCTTTCTTATAAACATTTTGTCCTTAATTTATTCATAAATATTTTTCAAAATCTTTAGTAAAAAAAATGCATTATTTTGAAACTTACTATCGCCACTTACAAACAATTAGCTTAAAGGTAATGTTAATAAGTTTTAGTAATATCCACTTTGTGTCTTACTCATTCGATTTCCTAAAGAATTCGGAATCATCTTGACCTCCACATAATTTTTTTTTTTTGGTTGTTTTTTTCTGCTTATAGATCATGCAGCGTTGGGAGGGAGAGGACAAGGTTGTGGAGGTGCTGAAACAGTTTCTCTAACTTAAACTGTAGATGAAATACTGTGCGTCATGTGATTATTATTATCTTGTGGTAGGCTGCATGAATTTTTAAATGCACCTGACCCGCTAACATTGAATATGTATTTTTGAAAACTAGTAAATATTCATGTCATGTCATAGAAAATAGGTTACATTTGCGGCATGTTTATGGTAATTTTTTAAAATATTAAACTGTCCTTTTGGCTTGTTGTATATGTTTAAGTTGAATGTGAGATAGGTATGTTTTGCTTAATTTCTGCTACTTGCAATTTATTTTTAATACCTTTTAAACGTGCTCAGGGCTTAATAAGAAAAGAAAAGCTTATTCAATTTATTGTGTTTCTTGCGGTTTCCATCAATTTATTTGAATGAAATAATCAGTGATATATTTAGATTAATTCTTACCTCAGCAGTTCTAAATAGTGATTACCTTTGTGATGCAGCCATAAACTTACTTTCTGATAAATTTGTTGGAGAAGTTAACTGTGGCTGAATCTAAAAGTATGGGGTAAAAGATGCGTGATACCAGTTTATTGTTTTGTTATACTGCTCCGCATAAACGTAATTAAAAAATTAAAAAACAAAAGTTCTTAAATCCTTCCTTCACTCAACTGATGCCATTAGAGTGCAAAAGTGCTGTAAGTTTTTGGTCATGGGTAAAATGTGTTTTACTTGTTTTTTAAAGGTTAATTCTGTTTTCTATATATCCTGTGTCTCAATTAATGCTATCTTTTAGTAAAAGAAGATTTCATTTTCGTGCCATTGATCTCAGTCTCTATTCATTTGAATTTTTCCCAGTATTTTGAATATATAACATATGGAAATCTTGGAGTAAGACCCTGAACTTTTTATAATTTTATACTGAATTTTCACTGCATACTTCTGTAGAATTCATTCAGGGCAGGATAAATATACAATTTTCTTTTCAATATTGTTTTGCAACATGAGACAATGAATTTTAAATTGACAGGTTTTGTTTTCATAATCATAAGGATGTATGTTTAACCCACCCACCCACACACACACACACAAAAAAAAAAGTAGAAAGAATCTACATGCTTTTATTGATATGAAATGAAATGGTCTAGATCTTGAACTTTATTTGAACATTATTTTCATGTAGATAAACCTTTGTCTCTTTCTTATTTCCCTTTGTAAGTTTTATTGATAGAAGAAAAAAACATATATTTCATTTTCAACATGCATTGCTTTTTAAAATTACCTTTCATGTTAAAAATTTTTAGGCATTTTGTACCTCTGAATGATGATACATCTTGCATTCCCTACTTTAAATCGTGAAAAAATCACGCTCTAAAAAAAATAGCAAAAAAAAATAACAAAGAATCAACAAAAAAAATAAGAGGAAAAACTCTTTTAAAATAGGACATGCAGTTAGCTGTCAGCTGATATTTCAAATAAATATTTGTCAAAATGGTGTTCAATGAATCATTTAGGTGCCTTATTTTCATTACAAAAATAATTTTTATGGTTTTGTTATGTAAAGAATTTAATGGAATTCTATTTTATTCTATTTTTATATAACCAGAAAATGAATTGATTCTTTCTATAAAGTGTCTTTGAAAGACTTTGGTAAGATATGGCTAAATGCTTACAAGCAAGTCCTCTAAGCTTGAATGACTTTTTTATGTCTAAATTTTTAGAAAAAAAAGTATTATAATTAATTATGATGAAAGTTTTATGTTTTTTCAAAAGTATATACTTTTTTAAAGTTTCATTTCATAATAGTAATTAGTAGTATTGCAGGGCCTGTAAATACAGAAGAGAATAATCATCAATTCCACAGGCCACGGCTCCATGGTCTTTATGTTCCAGTAAGATCATATTTATAGATAAGCACACACTGTGATTGCAATAATACAGAATTTAATCTTACAAGTTTTGATGCCCTATAAAAAAAAACTTTTAAAGATAGCTCTCATAAAAGTTAATGATCGCAGCTGAGAATATGAAAAAAATAATATCTAGTTTTTTAGATGTCTAGAAATAAGAAATAAATAATATAGTGAAATGGAGCACAGAATATTCAGATTTATTTTAATGATTTTGGTGAGGAAAAAAAAACATATTAATTAACAAACAAGAATAATTAAAATGAAGAGGCCTGATATCAGCACTAAAAATCTCAGAATAAAAATCTTTTAAATTCCTCTTTAGACTATCCGCATACTTTTATGTACTTTATAAGTTGAAATGAATTAGTGTCAAAATAGTGCTGTGTTGTGAAGAGTAAATAAAGTTAGAAACTGTAATGATATTTATGCTGCTGATGAGAAAAAAGTGATGCATCATAAACGAAAAGAAGAAAAAAGTAAAATATGAAAACGTTAAAAAAAAAAGAAAAGGTTGATAGATTTTAGGTGTTACACTCAATATGTAGTCTGGCCTACGAAATATTATAGTTGAAATTTGCAATGTGAAGAAGAAGAATATATTACATATATAAATACAATTTTATAGGACAATATTTTACTGAGATACATTTTCTCATGTAAATGGTGTTTTTGCACAATGTTCAATGCTATAAGACCAGTTGTCTTGAGAATAGTCAGGATAAGTAAGAAAGTGCATTTTAAAACATTTTGTATCATAATAAATAAATAAAGTGGGTCCCACACTTAGTCCAAGTATTGGGGGTCCTGATTGTTCTTGGCATATGGCATAATGACGTAGTTTGCCATTGCTTTTCTCGTGGCCTTTACTTTCGCCAGGGCTTTAAAGACCTAGCTACCCATTTAGTGTTGGGTGGACACAGAGGAACAATGTAAAATTTACTTGGCCTAGGATTTGAACCTCGAACCTTTGATTAGTAGCCAACTGCCTCACCAGTTGAGCCACCGCTCTCCCTTTTATATCACTGCACCAGCCTGAAACTTTTTTCTGTAAACTTTGCTATGTGGAAAATTTTTCTGAGTTTTTTGTGACCCAAGATGTGGGATTTTAACTTTTTTCGACAAAAAGGATTCTGAAGAAAGAAACAAAAAAAAAATTTAATTTATTTTTGTAAAAAATCTGTATGTCTGGAAACAATTTGATTTTAGGTCACACATGAGAATAAAAAAAACTGCAGATTTTTACGCTGAGTTTTTATTATTTTTATTTGCAATATTGGGTAGCACTTTGGTGTACAATTTTGAATTTAAATACTTGACCTAAACATTATTTGATTTACTCTTTAATTAGGTGAATTTAGATTTCTCTTCTCCAACTGCCAAATTTGAAACAGAGATGATCCATTATATGCAGGTACTCAAGTTCCTTGCATAGAATCACACGCTCAATAGTGCACATTATTATGTTACACTTGGCCTTTTCCTTTTTTCGACAGCCATTTCTAATTTCTTTATTTTCTATGGTTTTTCTACCTTTGCCTTTTTTTGCCTCGGACTCGCCTGATTGTTATTAAGGTGCTCAAGTGGTGCAAGAGATTTCCAGATCGATAGACACAACGCTATTTGCTTTACTTATTGTTATCTGATTGATCTTTCCTCTCATAGAATTTTAAACAACATATATATATACAATATACACATGTTTGGGTTAATAATTGTTCATAAAATTCAAATGATAATCAGCCTAGACTACTTTATTTTTATATTACAAAGTTTGTGTTCTCTTGTTTGGTATTTACATAATGTTGTAAGATTTTAAAAAATCTCAATTCTTTATGTATTGATGCACAATTTTATCAAATGCCCTTTACAGCTTTGATCATTTAATGTGTTGCCTTTATTTTTTGATATGAGGTAATTTTTCATTGGAGCCAAACGTGGAAATATTAAAGAAAAAAAACTTTACTGTTCGTGACATTTTTTTAATATTCAAAACTATGTGGAAATGCACAGAAATATAATAATACTGCCTTAATGTTTAAATTGTAAAGTAGCTTAGGGGCCCTGTTGTTATATTTGAGAATTGTTATATAGGAACATTTACTCAATTGCTGATTGATGTAAAAGATGGTAACCGTTTAACTTTATCTTCATATACATTTTTTTTCTTTAGTTTTTAGAATACATTTTTACCATTGAATTCACAAACTGCTGTTGACAACTGCACATGACATAATGATACACTAGTCTTTCAATATCTTTAAGGAAATTTTTGTTGAATTATAATTAAAGAACCATTATTTTGCTTATAATTCTCACCTTTATTCTTGGACTCATACTTTCCAATTTATTGCCGTTTCTGTTTTTATTTTTTTTTTATTTTTGATGTTTTCCTTGAACATTTTTACTATTTTTCATATTTCTTTTGCTAATTAATGCAGTTTTAGTAAAAGTTAATGACGTTTTTTGCAAAGACATTTTTCTCGACATCTTTTAAGTAATCATGAATCAAGATTTTGTGGCTATATAAAGACTGTCGAGGTGTAAGTTTTGTATTTTGTATGGTTCAGACAGTTCATCAGCTACACACTTTTTATCTCCTGCAATAGAGAACCAGATTAGATCATACGAAAGTATGGATTTTTATCTTTAAAAAAAAATGTGGTCATGAGTCAATCTAAGATATGTCCTGATTTTTTAAGCAGTGTGATAGAGGTTCAATGTTCTTGGAATGAGGGATAAAATGATGACTTGACCTACACTCCATTTGCGTTTGAATAAATAAGAAAGGTTAAGACCAGACTATCTCCCACAGTCACAACTCAGACAAAAATGATTGTAACGATGATCATCTATTATGAAATTATTATTGTTATTTTTTATTATTGTTGTTGTCTCTTTAATTTGGCCACTATTGTTGCTTTTAGCATTTGTTTTTTTGTCATCATTATTTTAATTAGTCTCCTTTTTTGAAAAGTTAAGATGAGGCTTGATTCCTTAATTGTTTTGAACCATTACTGCTTTTACAATTTGAGCTTATGATTCTATTTATATCAATACTATATTAGAGAATCAGCTGTAAGTATAAGACTCTGCCTTGATTGATATTACAGTTTAATAATTTATATTATGCATAATACTTTAAGAAAAATTATGAAATATAACAAGATATTACAGCATAATAGTAACAGTATCATCTAGTATTCATGTGCAGTTTCTTTTTTCTCTGAAATTTACTCACTTAGTTTACATCTGGAGACTTTAATTGTGCAAGTACAATAATAACCGTAGAAGAGACATTCTTGTTTGACAATAACGTAGCTAGAGAGAAAAATAAATTAGCATTTGTATCAAAAGTATCTATTCATCGTGAAAATAAAAATAGTTTTGAGAATTTTGATGAAATGTGTTTGTTTCACTTTTCAAAACATTATGCCTGTTTATTGTATTATTTATGTTTGTTTGCTGTTCTTAGGCAGGCTATTGTTCTTCCAGCTATTATTCTCCATTAACTTATCGTCTAAATGAAAAAAAAATGATAGGAGCGTAAAGCTTCCTTTCTTCACAGTTTTTCAAATGGACAAGTTTTGCCTGGTAGAACTTAAGTTTTCTTCTTCGTCTTTGTGTTCGCGCAATGCTGATAAGTCTTATCATATCTGTAGAAGAGTAACTAGCACAAAGTCTGTCAGGTCTTAGAGAGTGCTATTTAGTTTTGTGGCGTGTCCTTTGTCCAGGTCGAGTGTATAAGAGCCAACAGATTTGGAAACGGCTACATTGAGCTGTGTGAAGCCCAGATCCACATTGGCAGTTGGGAGTCTCTACAACTTTAAGTTTTGTGAGCATGTGCCTCCTTAATCTATTGTGGCCTTACATAATCAGAAGATCAGAGTTTGATGTTGTTTATTCAGTTGGTGGAAGGGATCTTGTTTCTTGTAGGATGAATGATTCTCATTCCAATATAGCTCTGACTGCTTTTTTGATTTGCCCTCTTCAAGTGACAGCTCTGTCTCTATTTGCATCATTTTACTTCCTTCTTTAACCAATCTGCCAGCAGTTTCATTGGCTAAGATTTGGCAGTGCCCAGGAATCCATTAGAGAACAGTTCTTGCTATTGTTCGGGCTATGTTTGCCTGGAGCGTGGTGAGCGTTGGATGAGGGAGCTTTTGTGACTTTTGAAGTCCTGTAGAAAAGATTTGGCATCGATGAGACTGTCTAGTTTAGTTGTTGAGGGTGAAGGAGTATTTGTTTATTCTGAGGGCCGCTTATTTGAGGGCAACTGCTTCTGCTTTGAAATTTGAGCAGCGCACTCCTGCGGGGAACGATTGTGTTTTCCTTGCGCCATTTGGGCTTACAAAGAAGCACAGCTGCGCCTCCATTTTTTGGTTTTGTCAATGGCTGAGCCATCGGTAAAGACTGCTACCCATTAAAAGCTTGGGTATTTCGAGCCAATCATTGTTGCCGTCTTTCAATTTAGCTCCTCTTTCAGAGTCCGGCTTTTGTTTTCTGTTTCACTTACTAATTCCATAATTTCAGGTGCGTCCTTTTCGATCCATGCAGGGCAGGAGTCAACAATTACCTCAGGGTCAGGATTTTGCTAATGTTGAATTTTGGATATCCATCGAATCGCTGGGTGATTTAAATTTATGCATGAAGATGATTCTTCTCTGTCGGGACTTTGTTTAGCTTTTAAATCTATCTTTCTTTCATCAGGTAAACTTGCATTCCCTTAAAATTTTGTCTGATTATCTTTAAGTCTCCTTTTGACTTCTGGAGATTATATTCCCCATATTGATTCCATAGCCGTAATTGGTGTCGCTCTCGTTCCACTTGTCATTATTTTGAAATTTTGCTTTTGAAAATTTTTTTTGCGTTTCTGAAGGTTCCTAGCATCTGTGTTACCTCATGATGCAATCCCATATTCAAGAACTGGCCATACATATTGGTATGTTCTCTTAATGATTTTGCGCTTGGCGATGCTTGGCGTCCAAGGTCAATCCTGCTAATTAAAAAAAAAAATTAGAGCAGTTCTGTGCACTCTTTTCCTTAAATTTTAAACATCAAGAGATATGAGCAAAGTTACGCTAGGTTGGTTTGATAAATTGAACGCCATCTCTTGCGTAACTGTTTAGCATGGGCTCTCTTTTCCTTTTCTTTTTTGTGCCTTTTTTTGTAACAACAGTCATGGAAGTTCATCACACTATGTGCGATCGCAAAATACTAATAAGGTTATCAAGGTAAAAAAAAATAAATAAGAAGAATATGACATTAGGAGGAAAACTGAGATATGATGTTATTTCTCTGAAGAAAAAAAAATCTTTTTTTCTTTTGAAGAATTGGTATCGTTAGAACAGCCTTTTTTTTTCTTCTTTTTTTGAAGACTCAATACTTTAAAAAACATTATTTGCATCTGGCTAAGGGAATTATATGTGTAGACTACACGGGCCCTGTCTTTTCTAGGACAATCCGCTCTCATGATATCTTTGACTTAGAGTATAGTGTCATTGAATACTTAAGTTTGTCGCCTGGAAAAGTGGGGGAGGGCAAAGAAGGAGCAAGTTTTGTGATCTGCGGTTCCTCTTCAGATGCCAGCTCTGTGTAAAACATCAGCGACCATTGTTCTCTTATTTGATCATGCCTTTCGATAAAACTCAACTCAGAAAATTTGTTATGTAAACTATGAATTTTATATTATTTAGTTGAACATTCATCTTTATAAATCATAAGGAGGCACCTACATTTCATTCATGTTAGATTGTACAGCTATAGTCTCTGCAAAAAAAAAAAAA
>BLXT01001321.1:1158046-1170641 GCA_019648995.1 Plakobranchus ocellatus
TGCTGCTGCTGCTGCTTCTGTTTATGCTATTGCTTTCTGCTACTACTACTTCTGTTTATGCTATTGCTTTCTGCCTTAGAGAGAAAGAGAGAGAGAGAGAGAGAGAGAGAGAGATAGATAACTATACACTGAGAGAAAGCTTTCTGGTTTATTATTATTTTAGAAATATATATATATTATACGGTGCAGCTCAGAAAATCTCTCAAGAATAAGTCTTAAAAAAAAAAAAGACATGCTTTGAAAAGCTTAAGTTATTACTTTTTCGATGAAATGGATCTTGGATACAATTAGCTATGACATGACATATCGTCAAAGGTAACAACGTTTCAAAACACTTTTAAATTCACTCTTCTTTTTTAAAAATAAAATCTGCAGCAATTACAATAATAAACACGTCAATGAGTTGTTCGGAATGCCGTTTAAATGAAAACAAGTTCTGTTTATTTTGTTAACAATGATTTTCCACTATGTGTATCTAATAGTTAATATGGAACGCGATGTGTGATGTCTCATGGGGCGTCGGTGGCAGAGAAACATATATATGGATAGAAATATGTGTAAAGTATTTTTTTTATAAATACGCTATCGCAGCCCAATGTCTTTTCTCGTTTTATCTACGGTACATGTCTGTCCTTTTTATGGTCTTTACGTGCACTTCACCTCTCTCTCTTTCTTCTCTCTCTCTCTCTCTCTCTCCCCCTCTCTTTCTTTTCTTCGGTTTCGATTTTTTTCGTTTCCTCTCCTCTTCTCCTTTTTCTTCATTGATGTATTGTAACATGAGATCTATTTTGCGCTCTATAGTCATTGCGACACATATAAAAATCATCAGTGAACTTGATAATAATATAGATGTTTACTAGGCGTTCTGGTTTCCTTGTTTTTTTTTCTCTCTCTACTTTTCTTGGTACACAAAACAATCATGACAATGTCGGTACTGTCCAAAAACACAGTATTCTTTCTTAAGATAATGTATATATGTGCGTTTTTGGGTCAGAATCCCTGAATGTCAGTCACAAATGAAAAGACCAACAAAAATAAAAAAATAAATAAATAAAAATAAAAATAAACAAATAAATAAAATAAATAAATTCTATAAAACTATAGAGCGCTAGCAACCTGTCTGTCTGTCTGTGACAAAAATTGTTATGATTTCTACTTCTTTTATGAATAGCATATAGATCTATATTATAAAATATGCTTTATCATCCGTTCGCTCTCTCCCTGGATCCTCTCTTTTTTATTCCCTCTCTGTCTCTCTATGCTGCTCTCTCTCTCTCTCTCACTCTATCTCTCAGACCGTTTTCCACAACTTTTCATCCCATATTCTGCTTTCTCCTCCAACATCTGTCTGCCTTCTCATTTGTTTGATTTTCTCTCTCTCTCTCTCTCTCTCTCTCTCTCTCCAAAACAAAAAACCAGTTGAGCCGTCATTATTTTTATTTCTGTGTATATTTTCTTCCTTAAAGAGTATCTTTGTTTTCAGATGATGAAAATTTACAGTCTGTCGCCATACAACTAATCCCCAAAATAAAGGCGGCACTATAAATAAGTTTTTATTGTTCTTAAAACAACGTCGGCTTTTTTTGTTTATGATAGGCTGTCTGTTTCAAATTCAAAATAAAACTGTGAGATCGCTTTTACAGTTTTAAAAATAAAAACAGGAAAGTTAAAATAAAACACAGTTAATGTCCTGAATATTTGAGAGAGAGAGAGAGAGAGAGAGAGAGAGAGAGAGAGAGAGAGAGAGAGACTTTGAGGGGAAAAGTTTACATTTTAGACCGTTTCAAAGAAGAATGTTTCTTAAAGTTCTATTAAAACATTTCTCTCCACAAAAAAGAAGATAAAAAAAGGACAAAAACAAATAAAAGTAAAAAAAAAATATTTGCTCTTCATTGATTTGTCTTATTTAAATAAAGACACAACCTTCAAAGTATAAAGTTTCTTTTGAACTTGAAATAAGTATTGCGTCGAAATAAAAAGCTGGTTCTGTACAAACAAAACATGGCATATTATTAAAACTAGATTGCAAAGCTGACTACTGACAAACCATTGCTTTCTCTCTCTCTCTCTCTCTCTCTCTCTCTGTCTGTCTCTCTGACTCTGTGTGTGTGTGTGTGTGTTCTTGGCTGGCTTCCAAAATACTAAAACTCAGGCGTGCGAGATATTTCAAGGATATAATAAAATTAAGCTGACTTTACCCTTAACAATTTGAAAGTTGTGAGGGAAAATGGAACCTTATTTAAAAAAAATTTTTTTTTTGTAATATCTCATGGCTTACAATATGTATTTCTAACACTGCATATGTATATCGAGGCACAAATGGACTGACAGGGAACAGCATAAACAAAGTTAATATTACTGTAGAGATACTCCCACCCCTCCTTCCCCGAAAAATATATCAGCACAACCATTTAGAAGTTTGATATTAACCGATGAAAATGCTAGAGAGCATTCGGCCACTAATAATAATATGTCTTTGTCATGGATGAAAAGGTTAAAAAAAAAAAACGAGTAAATTTTTCGTGCAAAAAGGCGGGGGGTGGTGGAGGAGGAGATGATAATTGTACATTCAATCGGTTTTACTTCTGTCCAAGGTCTTAGACGTGAACTGCTGACCGCTAAACCCACGAGTGTATCCTAGATCTAATTTAGTTACCAGATCCAGTACTTTCTGGGGGAATGAAAAAACAAACCACCACCTTCTCTAGTTAGGGACCCTTCGCTACAATGACATGTACTAACCGACCTGACATTTTACATGGCGTGTTAAACAGTTGGTCCGTCAAACAGAAGGCCTCTCTGTCCCCTCTCTTAGCTCTGTTGTCTCTAGATGGCCAGGCTAAAATTTTGTCTTTTCTTTTCTTTTCTTTTTTTTCAAATCTAAACATGCCTGTTTTTAGCTGGTATAATTCACATGGATATTTGCTAATGTACGATTATATGCAGTTGTTTTAGCGTTCTCTATATATTTGTGTACCTGCATAAGCGATAAAGGTAATGTAGGACATTTTATCCATTCCAAAAAATTTCAATTTCTTGCTTTTATTGGGAAAATGGAAGTCGAAGGCTGCACAGGTAATTAAAAAAATAACTTTACGATCTAGAGAAAATGAGTTTAAAGGAAATGGGGAAAGACCTAACATTTTGAAGTACTGTTATTGAGAGTGTTTGAGCAGATGACTATTTGGCATCCAATAATGAATGCCTCAGATTGGCTTTTGAAGAAGAAGAAGAAGAAGAAGAAGAAGAAGAAGGAGGAGAAGAAGAAGAAGAAGAAGAAGAAGAAGAAGAAGAAGAAGAAGAAGAAGAAGAAGAAGAAGAAGAAGAAGAAGAAAATTTCAAAGGAGCCCCAAATAATACAAGAATGTGATAATAGCAATGAAACAAAAGAAAAACAATCTCAGTCGCTTTAAACTTTCGTTTCACGTTGGTTAACAATATGGGAATTACACTAGAACAATTGGTACCACTGCTTCAGCTGCCTGTGTTGATTCGCCTCCAAATTTCAAAACTGAAAAAGGCATTTATCTAACACGTAATGGATGAAAAACACTGTGCTATTTTTCAAATTAAGAATGAGCATAAATTTTTTCTGTCTCACCCTTTTAATTCTGGCCAACATGCTTTTTTTGTGTGAATATATCATTATTTCTATATGCTTCTATAGACATTGATCGCAGTATATAGATCGATTTTTCATCCTTATTTTTCTTCGTCCTATACTTGCCTTGAAAAATTTCTTGTTTGACCGTGCAGTTGTCAAAAAACTTACCTAGCGACAAGCCAGTTTGTCGAAATTGATACTGTATTGTATAATTCCAGAGTATAATTTTATTTTCTACTTCATTCAATCACAAGATCTCGATTTACACACACAGTGCAAAGCGGTGTTTGACCTCATAGCTTACGTATCTTTGGGCATTTGATCTGAGGTTACACCTAAAACCTGATCAGATGGCCCTGAAACCTGTGCCACAGGCATTCTTTTTTGTTTTTCATAGTTATTTTTTTCGGAGTTGGTAGGTCCAGTTATTTTTCTTTTTCTATAATTTCTTATAACTAACGCCTCCACAAAGTAACGAAATGATGTTTAAAAAAGTAAATTTAAATGAAAGAAAAATAGTGTGCATGGTTTATTTTTTTATATGTTCTTTATTTTAAGCTTATTGTATTTTGCTCATGGTTTGTGTCAAAAACCCCTTAAAAAGGAAAACGTTCTTACTTAAACATAATATGTGAACGAATCTTCATAATTAAATACATTAAGTACAACAGTACCGTGGCTAACACAAACAAGCAAGTAGATGATATTGAAATTTATCTAAACTAACTTTTTTTCGAGTTTTTTGGCGGATCTGTCCTAGAGTATATTCCGGATATATTATTCAACAAGACTTGAAATAGTTTTTTGTTATGCTGATGCAATAAATAAATAAATAAATAAATAAATAAATAAATAAATAAATAAATAACCTAACAATTATTCGGTAATAAGAATTCGTTTACTCAGTACCAGGCTTAGAGCAGTATCGTGTTCTTATTTAGAAATAAATGTACCTGTAAGAAAACATTAAAGGTTTGACTCATTAACTCATACCTCTGGGTTTCTTTTTTGTTTTCTATTAATAACCTGTTGACTACCCCGGTGATCCGAGGCTTTTTTGCCTCCGTCCGTTGGGTTTTGAAAGACGTTCAATTCATTAGTTTTATCCGCATTTTTCACAACAAAAGAAAAAGGGTGTCTGAAAAAAAAATTGAAAGTCAAAGGAAAAGCTTAGAGTCTGAAAATTAAAATTAAAGTTATATCGCGAAGTTGGGAGGGGAAGGAGAAGCAAAGAAGAAATGGGATTTTTTAAAAAAGTTTAAATGACTAATGCATTAATGATTACAAGCGCACAACCTAAAAAGGCATTCATGAATTTCTTTAAAATATTCTTCTTTCGCTAACTTTTTGTTTTGCTGAGTAAAGATGTATGTTCAAGCTGATGCTTTTTGTTTCCCTTTCTTTACAAAAGTAAACTTTCTGTACCGATTGTTTGCCCCCTGCTTTGTCTGTTCATGACATTGAAAGAGCACTTTACATTATTTTGTTTCGTTTCGTGCTCATTCTTTCGACGTCGCGTCGTATCCTTTAAAAGGCTGCAAGTTATTGTTTTATAAGTTCTAAAACCCCCAAAAGTATTTGCGTTTCCAACCGATAGACAGTTTCCCCCGAATGGTAAATTTTGCTTTTGAAATTCTCTGTGTAGACAGCGTGACTTGTGGGCCCACAGAGTCTTTTTAAGAGACCCACAGCGACTGTTTTGAGGGTAAAGTGAGTTTACCTATTTCGGGCAGAAGGAAACAAAAGGATAAAAGAATGTCGTTATTGAACCAATGAAGTAGAAACCATCCTTTTATTCTGACGACCCGAGATCCCTTCTGCTCTTGATTCATTCACAAAAGACTTTTATATACATATATATAAAAAGAAACAAAAAGGGCAGCTTTCTTGCATCCATAGAAATGACAGCCTCATTTTTCTAAGGTCTTTACCCACCTGAGAAAAGAACAGGGATCAATTGAAAGGAAACTCGTCAGCCTCACCTTATTTTAACTGGGGATGGGAACGAGTGCGGGGCATGTGGTCGGGGGATAAAGGGGAAATATGACCTTTACGTTTGATCAGTTGATCCCTATTGCTCATTGATTTTCGATCTCTCTCTCTCTCTCTCTCTCTCTCTCTCTCTCTCTCTCTTTTCTCTCTCTGTCTCTCCCTCTCCCCTTTCTCTCGCTCTCTGTGTTTTCACACGATTGCGTTATGTTTTGCCTGCCTATAAATTGTAACTTTTTGTTGTCGGTTGCTATTTTTTTCCGCCATAAACCTGCCAACTATGCACAGGCCGCGGGCGACGTAGATAATGCGTAGATTTATACCTGATTGTGTATATGTTTGCAAATTACAATACTGACCATGAATGGAAAACTTGCGTGGCAAGGAACCTTTTCTAGCATTTTACACGTTCGCCCTATTTTTTTAAAATAGCGATGAATTTAAGGACTAGTTAGCGGTTTTTTTTTTTGCAAATCTAACGGAAAAAAACATGATTGTACCTAAAAAAAAAAAACAAAAAAAGAAAATTAATAAAAAAGAATTTGAATGCTTTTATACATATAAAAAGTATTCATTTTTAACGCCTCTTTTGCTGTATGAATTATTCGTTTATTGTATTTCAGAATATACAGCAAATATTGGCGTGGACAATGAAAGGAATAATTTTGCATAATATATTACATTATGATTCATTTATAATAACCAAAATAATCGCAAATGGGTGATTGGTCTGGAAAAGGAGGGGAAAGTGAAGGAGAAGAAGGCTCGCGGGGAGTGAGGTGTGTGTATGTGTGTGTGTGTGTGTGTGGAAAAAAAAGGGGGGGGGTGCTGATGGTAAATGGCAGATTTAGTTTCAGTAAATTAAGACATTCATATTGTAAAATCCACGTTTCGCACATATGATTGGAAGAATATTATTTTGACTAGAATTTTTTTTTGTCCCTGCAAGTGTAGTTACATTTTTCGAATAGTTCTTCTATTCATCCTTTTTCATATTATAAAGATCATGTAATTCATTCTTTCTGCCGAAATGCGAAACAAATAATTTTCCCATTGTTCAAGTCGATTTTTGTTCTTTGCAAAAAAAAAAAAAAAAAAAAAGAAAGAGATTATTGAGGGAGGAGAAAGCAAGCGAAATCGAATAAAAAGTTATTGTATATAGCCTGTCCACAACAAGGTGATCTCAGGCTTCCAGGCCTTCTGTCAGCCCAAGGCGCAAGTGGCGGGGCTCGAACCCGCGATAGAGGGGTCCCTGCAGATCTCAGGGCGGACTCGCTAGCCACTGTGCCACCAACGCCCCTCGAATGAAAGCACGGACAAAAACTTTTCAAAGCCTCGTTCTTTAATATACGTACATTTCTTTTTTTGTTTAAATCAAACTTAATTAGCTATTCATTTTACGATTTATGTGGACTGTCAAGCCATTGTGGTTTACGTAAGCCTAGAGTCCACCAGTGTTGTGTCTGAGAATGTAACATGTTGCCTGTTGACGTTCCAATAAACTTTCAGCAGTGTCGTTAACCTCCTTCTTGACCATTTTAATGAGCATCATAGCCACGCAAGTCTTCAAAATTAACTTTCACGAAGGAAGAGTGTCTCAAACTTAGGGTGCTCTTATTTGAAATAACGATGGTTTAAAAAAAATAAAATCCAAACCGACTTTTTCAAAGTATCAAATGATATTGACTATCTTTTTGATTTTGCTAAGATTTGTTTTTTTAAGATTTTCACAAATTTGGATATCACTGACTGTTCTTAGAATTGAAAACTTGAATGACATACATCTTTGTAGAAAGTTTGAGGGACTTTTTAAATATTCGTAAATTCCTATATGCAATTAGTTGCGATTTTGTCCATTTATGCTCTTTTTAAGGCCTTGGGGCTTTTTTCTCTCTAATTGCTGAATCTGAAAATTTCGCCGTATATCCGTTTTGAATTAAAAAAAAAAAGGAATTATGAAACTATAATGACGTTACGAAGTTTTTTTTTTAGCATGTAAACACAACTTATACAAACATCTATAACAACTGGATGGCATTATTTCATGAGAGAAAAATAAGTAGCATTCGAAAGGAATGTCTTGTTCGATAGCTGAAAATCCAAAAGGCGGCCGTTGCTGTAGCAACCACGTTTTTCTCCGAACTTTCTCCTGTTAAATTCGACAGTAATAGTGAAACTATATTTCTGTGTAAATAAAAGTGAAGAATCTTAAGACCCGCATTATTCATATTCTTGGCCTCCATGATAATTGAAAATCTTTTTTTTCCCCATCGTTTTTCAGATTAATGCATCTGTGCTGTAAGCCAAGCCCGTGACGATATAGGCATGGGACAAGGTAGGTATTGATTTATGAATCAAACTAAGAGATAAAGTTTAATTAAGCATTCACCTACTGTAGCCTAAGGCACTTTCCAGGCAAAACAATTTCCACATAACCAATAATGCAGTAATTTTTAACCTTCAAATTAATAGAATAACTGAACTGCCGATGCACCTCATGTTTTGAAATTCTAAAGTGCCAAGTTTTTGAAAGCTAAATGTGCACCAATCGAAAAGAATAGGAAGGCGTATAGCGCAAGGCTTGAAACAATTTGATATTGAAATTGGAAATATTTAATGAGCATATCCGATGCTCTCTTAACATTGCCTGTTCATTCTTTTTTACCGCACAACAATAGTGTATGTAGCCTTTATTTCAAGTTAAGAAAGTTATTCAATCATATCACGGCTTATTTAATAGTGAAAAAAATGCACTGAACTTTATGATAATGTGACACTCGCAACTTATGACAAAAGGCAGCTTTAAAACTTTTGATGCTTTTCCTGTTTTATCTTTTGAAGAAATATTTATAAATCATTTTTTTTTATGTATATTACTATTGTAGGTCCCTGGTTCAATCGGCTGTTTATCAAATTGAGATTTGTAGCCTAAAATTTGCTTTTTGTTCGTAAGCAAAAAAGCCGATAAACACGGGACTTTTGTCAAAACAAATCACTCAACAACAAAAAGAACAAACAAGAATAATATGAATAAGCATAAATATAAATCGTGTCAAAAGTACTTAATCAACTCATGGCATTTTTGAAAAACAAAAGTCGCACAATCAAAGCTATTGTATGTAACATTACGTTGTAAACTATAAATCAAACCAATCGTAAGAAGTCAACATATGAAAAAGTCACAAAATTTCAGCAGCAGCAAGAAAACGACAACAATTAAATAGTGGATCCGCTTAAAATTTAAGATGCTTAAGAAATTTAATTTTACGTGAGTGTATTTACATCTAAGCTGTGAGAGACATACATAGCTTGGGAGTTCTTTACATCTCTACCTGCCGAAGGCGTTCCCTACTTCACATGGCCTGTAAGCGACAACAGCACACCGTTAATTTTCCTGTTCTTAACACCGATGATGAACCTGAAACGACATGTGAACGCCCCGCCCGTCCCTCTAAAATGATAACGATGACAAGACTGTCTCTTTAGTACATTAAAAAAAAATGGGAAAGAAAATAAAACAACAACATCAATAACAATAGCAAATTACTAGCAGAATAGTTCGGAATATTTCAATGCAGTAATTTTTCTTTGTCCTAATATCCAAAGTCAAAAAGGATAAATTGTTTTAGTTACCAATAGTTTATTTATTATTGAAGTAACTATAATCTTGTCATCGCTACAGTTGTTGATTAATAGTTACATGAAATATTATATGTTGACTCTCGCATATTTCATTGAATGACTGATTACTTTTGTTTGTGCGAGGGCTTACGAATTATATTTTGACAAGCAATATATCTTTCCTTTTTGTGAAATATGTCAGATCAAAAGGTTATTTGACTTAAATTGAAATGTAGGAACGAAAGAAATGAGGTTTTTTGATGCTATGAACTTTATTGTTTTGTTTTCTTGCATTCTCCGATCCACTCTTTGTTTTTCATAATATTTTATTGCTGCGTAACTCCTTACTGCTTGCATGGTGCGACTTTCTATCTATCTATCTATCTATCTATCTATCTATCTATCTATCTATCTATCTATCTATCTATCTATCTATCTATCTATCTGTCTGTCTGTCTGTCTGTCTGTCTGTCTGTCTATATATTTATCTACGTAGCTACCTACCAACCTTCTTACCGCCCTTCCCCTTTTTCTATCTACCTACCCACTAACCTACCTACTTATCTCCCTAGCCACCTATCTCCCCATAGTTCTGTCTTTCTGTGCGTCTGTCTCTATAACTGTATTATTTTTTGCAATTAGCTCTACAACTAAAAATCATCATAAGGACACCCAGCTCCATTGTAAATGATATTTTTTTTTTGTCTTTTTCCATTTCCAGCAACATCTAAGCGCCGTTCTTACACACCTGGTGGTGAGAAGTTTGTGGAGACCACCACCAAGCCCTCCCGCACCAATGGCGATCTCAAATCGTCAGGCTTAGCCAATGGTAGCATAGAGGTTCGTGCCTCGGACAGCGGCCAAATTGAGGCTGAGGGCCCCACATCACCGACGTCTGTGACCTCCGACAACTCTACGGGTAAGTCAAAGGTCGACTTTCTTTCAAGGCGGACATTAAATGTCTTGTGGTTAATAATTTTTACATTGTACGTGTAACTAAGTTTGTTTTTTAAATTAAAGCACTCTCTGTGCATGGTTGATGTTATGGATTGTCATAGTAAGAGAGAGAGAGAGTAAGACATGAAGACACACATACAAACATATTTGTATAGAGAGAGAGGGAGAAAGAGAGAGAGAGAGAGAGAGAGAGAGAGAGAGAAAGAGAGAGAAAGAGAGGAACAGAGAGTTTAGAAGATAGTTTTTTGTGTGTATAAGATGTGTAATGAGTTGATTATTGCAGCCATTATCTCATAAGTTTGCTTTGCTCACCAATTTACTCGGAATGTGTTACCAATGTCTACGCCATACAGTTCTCTTCCATGATTAAGACGTGATCATGTTGTCCCAACACATCCTAAAAATGTCAATCTATCAATCACCCGAGACGTAAACTTTGAGCCCAGTGAAGCGAATGGTTAGCAATGTACATACCAATTGCCTTCCTGAACGGTTTTTTTTTTGCCGTAGAGTAAATAGCCCAGCCTTTGTTTTTGTGTCTTTTTTCTGTCGTCCAATTCCCACATTATGTTCAATAGATGAATTAAAACAAAACGATCAACTTTCCTTCGATTTTTATCTACTTTTTAACTCTAGAGGTAACATTTCAAGGTACTTATGCCTTAGATTATGCGCTCCAGGGCAGGTTCTGGTGTGGATTGCAGCATTAGAAGGGTTAACTTAATGTCCTCGCTTCAATGACCACGGTGTTAAAGTGACTATGAAGATGTCAAACACAGGCGCGGCTGATGCACAGGGATGTGCAAGATTAATATGGATTAGGGTTTCAATCATCCAATCTACGCGTGTCGGCCCAGGTTTAGATCGGCATTAACGTCAAGTACCAAAAGCTTAAGTTGGGTAGTCATTTGTAAAAGCTTTTTGGAGCTTTAGGTCTGTTTAGGTGTTAAGAAGGAAGACATAGCAAATCTTTCTCCATTTTCGACAAAAAAAAAAGGCTACTGTAAAAATTACATTTTTTATAAATAATATTAGTGGTTGTTGAATCTGTTTGAAAACCCATTGGAATGTTGAAGCTTCTAAAACTACCAATTTTAGAGGAACAGTTCGAAAACAAGGAGCAACCTCCTCAGTCTTTGGATACTACAGATTTTCAAGCAATTATTTCGTGTACGTTGTTTGATTTTTTTTCTTTTTGGTTGCAGTCTTAGATTTACAAACTATTAGGAAAAGAAATAATAATAACACAATCTAGGCTCCATTCTAAGAATTCAAGGCGCTTTTTTTTTTGGTACTTTAGGAGGGACTTTTATAATATTTGAACATATTTTAGTTTTATTGGACAAAAAATATTTTTATCAAATATATTCTATTTAAATGAATGATTAAAAATGAAGCATTGTTGTTGGAGCTTGCAGAATTAATAGACTAACTCAACGTGTCTTTCATAACGCATGAACTTCAACTCACATTTCAGAAATTAGCAAGGTATAGTTTTTCAAATATAACTTATTTAGAGTCACTGGAGTTACTGCAGTTTTATCCGGAGATAAAATTGGCAATATTTTCCAACTGAATGATTAGTCGAAAAGCAAAGTTTTTGATTGCACTCGAAGCAGCAATAAAATTCTATATTAATACTCGAAAAAGTTATGCAACATAAAATATACCCAACGCCTTCAAAGAGGATAATTGAAAATTTCGACGTTTATTTAAAACTTAACATCCCAGGGTCTTTCTCCATTATTTTAGTTTTTACAAGCGCTCTGATATTGTTAGATTAAAAGTGTTATTTCAGGATCGTATCAGAAATGTTTGGAGAAACCAAATCTAGCCCCCTATTAAATTTCATTAGAAGGGCAGATATTAGGTCGGTACACAGCCAAATGGTCTAGGCAGCATAGCGCACGCATCCTATGTCTCTCTATTCCTTTGCCCTCAAGACCTGACAGAGATCAAATTATTTATCAAATTGAGAAACGAGAAAGAGAATAACAACAAACAAAAACACATCACACGCTCAATAAGCCGACTCTTCGTATAAATAGTTAACAACCACAGTTTAGAGAATATTATACGGTGACCTAGCAGCTCTGAAATATAATAAATCTTTTTAATCCTCAATTTTAAAAAAATTTATTAAATTTAGGGCGCAAAGAAACCAAGCGGAGGCGATTCCGTGTGAGCGGCCTTTTCTCGCTGAAACGGACCCCTTC
This sequence comes from Plakobranchus ocellatus, assembly GCA_019648995.1. NCBI lineage: Eukaryota > Metazoa > Mollusca > Gastropoda > Plakobranchidae > Plakobranchus > Plakobranchus ocellatus. The sequence goes on from BLXT01001321.1 coordinate 1,170,434, forward strand.
AGGAAAATGGCCGCGCCGCAGGAAAACAACAGCGTCTTCCATGAACGGAACCAGACCTGTGTCCTGTCCAGATCCACACAGCGATACAGCAGCAGTGGCTTCCCCTGCAAGACCACAAAGTGGGTGCAGAAATTATTAGCCATGAGATCGATTAATCAAAAAGATTATTGTTTTTCAAAAGATATATATAAAAAAAGCAAAAACAATA
>BLXT01001321.1:1171767-1184066 GCA_019648995.1 Plakobranchus ocellatus
AGCTCGTTTCCTCAGCAAGTATCGTGCTAAGGCCTTCCAGCGTTGACGACACCTGTCCGGAGGCTGAGGCAGCGTTAGTGGATTCAGCCAACACTTTCACTTCATCAGTTTGTTCACCGTCACAAGCAAAAAGCTCTGCTGATTTCGCCTTTATAGGTGTTAAAACTTTAATTATTAAACCACTGCTGATTTCGCCTTTATAGGTGTTAAAAATTTAATTATTAAACCACTGCGTTTTTTCTCTCTGCAGGTCTTTTCCTGGAGGAACTGGAAATTAATGAGGATGATAACAAAATTGAAACAGTTGACCTTTCTGACCATGGTTCGTATGAAAAATTACTAATTTTTTTTGTGGTAAAAATGTAGTTTGAAATTAGTCATGTTATTTTATAATTTTTGTAAACTTTTTAATGGCCGTCACTTATTTGTGAATCGCACAGTTTTATCCCTACTAAAGTTTCACTGCAAGAAGGTACAATTTATGCTGCTGTCAGATCCTATTGCTTGCTTCCAATGTCTGATAGTCTTCGTCCATATTATTTGTTTCCATTTTCTTGACTCTGCCCACCACATTAGCTTCTATAATATTTATATACTGGTTTTGTATGCTCCAATATTCTAACTACCACCATTTGGCTGTTACTAAACAAGAATAAACATTTTTTTTTGGTTTGAATAGAGCAAGACAGCAAATCGAAACCAAAAGCAAGCAAAGCCTCAACAGGAGATGGTCCAAAACCCAAGGGTAGACGTGGATCTAAGAAACAATCATCTTTAAAGAAAAAGAAACAAGAAAAGAAGAATTCCCAAAAAGACAAAAAGGGCAAAAACAAAATGAAAGCAACCGCAGCCGAATCTGAAGATGCAAGCCAGGAGATAACCGCAGATAAGTCTGAACTTGTCGACAGCACTGTAGCAGTTGCCAAAGAGCTGACTTCTTCCTGGGATACAAGCGAGAAGACTGAAGACACAAGAACATCACTTGATCTTACACAGCAGGTGCTGGCTCACATTGATAGCAAGGCACTTGAAAAAGAGGAGAAAGATGAGGAAAAAGTCAACATAGAGAAGGGAGACGAGGAGGAGGAAGACTTGGACGCGATGGCATCGTCAATTGTCGCTGAAACGATGGACATCGCCCAAAAACGCTTAGGCGAGGAAAAATCTTGTTGTGAAGATAAAGAGGACCCAATATCAGCGATAAATCATGTCGAGGAAGACGAAATCGTCTCAGACCCTAAAGATTTGACTACAATCACAGCAGGGGAAGAAGCAAAGGTTGTGGTTGAGAAAGCGATATTAACTTCTGCAGAGGAACAACTCGAGTCTTGCCCTGCCAATTTGGAGGGTGAATCCTTCGAACCGACTATAACAACTCAGGAATCAAGCCCACCTCCTCAAGCTCCTCCAAGAAGCAACAGACATTCCATCACGCATACACCAGATATAAACGCCTCTTATTCTTCTCAAGAGGCGAATCAGGCGAGCAAATCTTTGGAAGAGTCTATGAATCCCACCGACGGTTCTAAAACGGTGGAAGTGTCAGAACAAAAACTTAATCCTGCTCTGGATTTACCCATCGTTGGTGACTCTACAAATGTTATCAATGCTGAGACGGTAGGAAATCTTGAAGAAGAAATCCAAAAACCGACTCTTCAAACTTCTGCTAATGCCGAACCGCTCGTCACTACCGCTGAAAGCATCGACATTGAAACAGCTGCCGTGCCGTCAATAGAAGCAACTGTCAACGCTTCTTCAAATATGTCTGTGGAAGTCCAACCTTTCAATGAAGTTCCAGTTGACGTTGCAGAAGAGATTGCTGCTGCAACAGCCAGTGTTGCTGAAATAGAGAGAACAGAATTTGCAAATGACGCTAAGGGAGAAAGTTTACAAAACAAACCTGAAAAAGAAGATAAAGTTGTGTCTGAAATAGCTGATAGTCAGAAGCAAGATATTGTTGAACATGTCAAAGATAAAAACGAAAAGAAGCGGTTGGAGAAGGAACGATTAAAGAAAGAAAAAGAGGCAGAGAAAGCAAAAGAAAAGAAGAGACAGCAAGAGGAGAAAAGGAAGAAGGCTGAACAAAAGTCCGCAGAGAAAGAAAAGAGTAAAAGCGAAAGAAAAATTAAAGTGCCAAAGAGACTAAGCAGTTTGTTTCACAAGAAAGATAAACAACCTAAGTCAGTAGATGTAGAGGTTGATCCCTCTGTGTCTGGACCTGGAACTTCTCAGAATGGTTCTGAAACAGGTAAGATTGAAGACGGTCCGTCTGATCTATCCGTTGCTCAAGAAGTGGAAACTATGGTTTGTCCTTTAGAGCAAGCAAACTCGTCGTCAGAAAACAAAGAGCCAGACGCTAGCGCTCCCTCTGCACAGATCTCTAGCCTCAGTGTTGATGTCAGCGTGGAGCCAAGTATTGAAGCCACATGCTCTAAAGAAGCCGAAGTAAGCCCGGAGAGCCAACCAATGGATGGTGATGTTTCTTCACCTCCACCACTATCTCCTCTTGAAAGTCCTCTTTCGGGAGGGCAATCACCAGATTCTGATACAAGTGAGCCAACGTCCCCTGGCTCTGACAGTGAAATCAACGGCAGCAGTGGGGGCTCGAACGTTTTGAAAAAGATCTCTTTAGGCCCGCGTTTGCGGACGGCAATCTTGCGGAAGAAGAGTAGTGGCGCTTCAGATAGTGGAGTGGAAAGGACTGTATCTCTCACTACTCCTAAAAGTGTAGCCGAGGCTGGTGAGATGACGCCGCCACCCAGAAAACTACGACCCCGTAAACCTGTAGAGCAGTATTCTCCGATAACGCCTGGGGCTCACAATCCACCTTTGACAGTCCTGGTCGCCGAAGATGCAAATGCCAAGGAGGACACAAAAAGTGATGACAAAAATGTCATGACTAACGCGGTTATCGAGGATATAGTCGCCAAAGTAGATGGAACTGTAAGTTATGCATCGTGTGAAGGAGTCGCAGTTTCGGAAAATGATAGTGTTGATTTAAAACCTGTAGTTGAAGAAGAAATAATCAAAGTAAACAAGGACGATACAAAGACAAAAAATTCAATAATTAAACAACTTGAAAATATTTCTCTTCATGAGCAATCAATTATTGTTGAAGACAATGTTGCAATACATAGTGCATTAGAAAATGTGACAAACGAAGTAATCGCATCGCCCCCCGCAACGTCTAGTGATAATTCATCGAATGATCAAATCGTGCAACATACTGACATTTCAATCAACTCCTCCTCTTGCAATGAAACGGCGCCGACCTCCACGGAGAGTAGTGCGCCTTCGTGTATTGTGGAAGAGGTGCTGCAAGCATCCAAAAATGACTCGGTGAGTTGTCAGATCGTAAGTTTTCACGCAAAGACACACGAATTTTTAAAAGACAATAGTGAAGCTACACAGAATCTTTCAGATAGCGATGACACAGATCCATCAGCATTGAGCTTGCAAAAACCATCTGATCATTGCCAGCAGGATCAACAGCAACAGCAGCTATCGGAAACTCCAACAGTTGATGATGATCCAGAAATATTCACAACAGCTACGTCGCCAACGCTCGTTTCCACAGCAAGTATCGTGCTAAGGCCTTCCAGCGTTGACGACACCTGTCCAGAGGCTGAGGCAGCGTTTGTGGATTCAGCCAACACTTTCACTTCATCAGTTTGTTCATCGTCACAAGCAAAAAGCTCTGCTGATTTCCCGGAGGTTAAATCTTTAACCAATAGCAACGAAGAAACGCCTGATGATTCATCATCTTTATCCCCGGCCAAAAAGTTTTTGAATACATCATCACAACAGGAAGAAACTGGAGAAATATGTTACATTTCATATGTAAATGGTGAGCATTCAAAACAGAAACATTCTGAAGATAGCACAGAAAAGGTTTCTGTTCCAAAGGAGGAGGAACAAGAGACGGCACAAGCGGAAGAAGAGAAGAGAACAACAGGCAGCGTGGAAGAGAAGCAGATCTACACTGCTGTGTGCGCAGCTCAAGTCTATGATGACACCAAAGTGGGTGTTGATGACGAGGAAGAGGACGATTCAGTTGCAGCCCCAGAGTCCTCAGTCTCAACAACGCGAGTTATTGCTGAGTACCAGATTGGTACTTTGGAGGAGGCGATGCAGGCCGACGGTGAGATTTTTTTTTATAGACAATATTTTCATTTATAACAACAACCTTAGTTATTTACTCAATGTCAAATGGCGTCTGTTACCATTTTTCTGATTCAAAGATATGAGTTAGTGAGAGAGAGAAAAAGAGAGAGAGAGAGAAAGAGAGAAAGAGAGAGAGAGAGAGAGAGAGAGAGAAATGTCTATGGAAAGAAAGAGTGAAAGAGCAGGGAGAGAGAAAGAAAAAGAAAGGCAGAGACGAGAGAGAGAGGGAGGGATAAAAAGCGGTAGAATGTGAGCAACATTAACATTCGGAGTAAAAAAGCAAGCAATTACACAGACAAAAATAATAAGGAGAAAAAAGGCATTCAAACAAAAGAACAGAACGGACCTTGAAAAGAAACAACATAAAACACCCAAAACAGGGCAACTGAAATTCGCCTTTTTAGATTTGCAATTTTTCATCATATTCAAACACTTCAGTGGGTCAATTTTACACGATATTTCACCCTCCTTCTCGACTGTGCGAGTTCGACACCGCTTCCTGAGCCCTGGCGTGACGGAGGGGCTGAAAGCCAGAGACCACTTTGTCCTAGACTGGCTTTACACAAAGAATAAACCTCCTCGTCTGTTACAGTATCCTGTGTCACATCTCTTCTTCACTAACACCTTGGCATCATCTCATTTTTACGAATACTCAGCAACCTAGTCAATATTCTGTAACACATTATCCGTCTATTATTCTTCAATTGCATGCTATGATTTTATACCAGGTGGACGTGTTACAAAAAAACCCCACCTGATTTCTTGCATTTATCAGTTTTTAAGGACGATTTCACAAAAGAAGCAAGGGGGTATTGTCCACTAGAAGTATTTAGCTCCCACGTGAGAAGTGCATGGTTCGATTCCCAGTCTAGAATTTTATCTGCTCCTCCTCTGCCCATCTGGCACCAATGCGCAGCTAAGGCATGCACAACTCATGACTAGAAAAGACAGTGAGAAAATCAAAAGTAAAATAACACACAATGCCGCATGCCAAGAAAAAAATCAGGAACCTACACATGTTTTACCTATGTACGTTCTGTTTATGGAATTTACTTTTTCTCTGTTTAGAAACACACGAAAGGATTTATTCTATCTTGCTTAAAAAGAAAACTGAAGCAGTTTATATCATTTTGACCCGTGCTGTATATGGGAATACATGAAAAAATATACCTTGAAACTAATCTCCATTTCTTTCTGCACCATGTCTTCTCCATCTGCCTTCAATGTAGGCCCTCTGTGTATTGTGCCTTCGACTTTTTGCTTTAATAATAATAAGCACGGCGTGTAATTATTTTTCGTGAGTTTTCGACTCTAAAGACGAAACGAACATATTAAGAGAGAATGAAAGCCTCTTGCCAGACACTGGCCACCTTTCAGAATGGCATCTTATTCTGCTACATTGGAGATGAAAACAAATTCTATGACAATCTGAGTACAGAGGCTTAGCTCGAGCTTGCTTTTGATTTATATTACTCTATTATTTCGCTTCAACAGTTTTTTGTAACCGATAAAATTGTTTACAATGCATTCTCACCGTGTACATTATATTTTATATGAGATGGGCCGGGTTTTATTCAGATTCTATAGCTACACATTCTGGGTCATTTTAACTAGAAAATTCCTGACACGAAACTTGTGGTTTCGGTCAAAGGCTATTATAGTGAACTTGCGGTTATTGAATTATTTTTCAATGTTCTCAGGTATGATTTTTAAAACTGGGATTATGCCTAAAAATGTATATTTTAAAAAATGTTTTTTTAAAGAGAGCTTGAAGACAAATTTATTCAAGAGAAGCTGAGCCAATTTTATCTGGCTTATATGGGTTGGAATCTGAAACGTATTTGCCTTATATTCTTTGTGCATCAAACAATGTTTACTAGTTGTTTTTAGGTCAATATAAAATGGCGATGCTTACTTTATGTTTATCATTTCAGTAGCCAAGGATCAGCACATGCCTGAAAATGAAGTCAATGCAGGAAATATTGACACAGATAGCCCTGAAGCATCTACCGAGGATAACCAATCGTCAAGTGCCAACGTGACCATCAGGGCTGATGGAAATATGCCTGATGAAACTGCAAACACTAGTTATCTTAGTCACGGCCCGGACAATAGCGATAGCGGAGACAGCGGCCAACAAACGCCTACAGCATCTCATCCTGATAATAATGTAGACTCCGTCTTAAACGGAATAGTAAAAGATGCCCTGAACGGTGTCCTGCATGGAAATCACGACAAAGAAGATGAGAGCAATGACGCTGGGGACTTGGACAACTCCTCCGATCGCACCCCTAGAGCCGGAAGCGATTCCAACGACAGCAAGATTTTCTCTGGCCTCGAAATCGACAATAAGATGAATGCCGATGAGCAAGATGGCAATGAAGAGAATACCAAAGATGTGAACAGTGTCGATAGCATCAATAAACCAAGCCCAACAGAAACCATTGAGGCGTATTTGAAGCTGCAGTATCAAGAGGGAGGGGAAGGCATTGGCGTGCCTTATGTCAATGGCGACAAAGGTGAGTGTTTGATTCATTGATGCAGTGTCTGGGTAGAATCGGGAAGACCGTTTTACTTACTAGACTTTGCAATCTGTCCGAAAGGGACATAGCCAAATGAGGAGAATTTTCGTAAAGAAAAAAAAAAAACCCAGAAAAGACGAATTCGATTTTCTTACGCTATCTCGATTAAAAAAATAAATGTATGTAAGTAACCTTTAAGATGCAACTACTATTCCCACGGCTATTTACTTTTTTTTCCAACTCCTATCATTCGTTCTATTTTCATCTGAATAATAGACTTTCTTGTCTTTGTATCCTCATAAACTGTTAAAATTGCTATATTATGTGAACTCGAAATTTTAATTTGACCGAAAGTTTTTTTTTTTTTCTTACAATTTCTCACTATAATACTAGCCCGGTACTTCACATAATTCTTTTTTTTTTTTTTTATCATAATATAAATTTGATTACAAACTCTTACAATTCAACATCGATTAAAATTTTTTTTTTCATGTTTTGATTAGTGTTTGATTAATGAGCCTTAATTTATGAAATAAACTAATCATTTTGATGCGATACTAAACAACAAAATGTTCTAATTTTATGCCCTCATTCCCTGCATCTTGGACACAACTGCCCGACGAAACAGTAATCATGATCATAAGCCTGCAATGTCCAGAAGTGGCCATCGTTGTCTCTAGGCCAGATTAGCCGCTGGCCATTTTTCTCAGCCCATTATTTCCTTGCAATCCATCCTCTCCACCTACACGGCCATTAGTCCTGGTTGTTTTATCCACTGTTCCAAAACAATAGGCCCCCCGCAAAGCGCAGCGTCCTCCAAGCCCTGACCACCGCATTCTTGGAATGCCTTTACTAGCAGCGTTGCAGTCGCGAAAGTTCCTTTTGTCTTAATATTATTGCCACTGGCCTAAGAACCATTTAGTACATCTCTCTCTCTCTCTCTCTCTCTCTCTCTCTCTCTTTTTTTTCTTTTCCCTTTTTCTGTCTCTTTTTTTTCCCTCTCTTCTTTCTCTTTCTTCCTTTTCCTTCCTTTTTTTCCCTCTCCCTCTTTTACTATTTCATCTCAGTTATCTCTTTCAATTCGCACTCCTTTTTTGTTTCTCAAACCCTATCTTTATTCTCTCTCTGTTTTTGTCCTCTATAACATTTCTCTGTCTCTCAATCCATGATCTTTTCTCTTTCGATCTAAATCTCTGTTTCTGTGGATTTTTTTTTTCATATGCCCATCCGTGTTACATCTATAGCTCTCTCTCTCTCTCTCTCTCTCTCTCTCTCTCTCTCTCTCTCATATACTCTGTCTCTTAAAACTCGCCTATCACCTTTCATACTACGAACTACTGGATTCGATCATTAGCTTATCTACTTTCGGCCATATACTTTACTTAAGCAAAGTGATTGTGTATTCCATCCGTCCAACACTACCTGCAAACCTGTCTGCAAACGTTTTTACGATCTGCGTCATTGCTCTCTCTCTCTCTCTCTCTCTCTCTCTCTCTCTCCCTCTGCACTCAACACCAAGTTCCATTAATAACTGTGGTAATCTCTTTTATAGTTCTCTCATTCTCAGTCTCATCCTCTCCGTTTCACTTCTATTAAAGAAGTTATAATAAATAACAAAAACAGTATGACAATGCTGATAGAGATAAGCTCATTAAGGTGTCAACACATTCCTAAAATTATATTTATCATGGTCTTTGGATATTGATGAAAGCAGGGGAGGGGGGGGGGGGCTTTTAAACCTGCATAATGTTTTCATCCCTGCCAAGCACTGAGAGTATATAAACATTTTAAATCCCTGGCTAAAAGTTTGGATACGTAAATGGCAGTCCTAAAATGAAATTGAAACAGAAGCGAATTGTTTAGAAATATTCCATGATATTTGGTAGCGGATAAATCTCTCAAATACGTTTACAACTTATTATTATCTAGATATTTTGGCTTTCTTCTGGCTTTGCATATAGTTGATCCACTTGTTTTTAGATTTTTAGATCCCAATTCACCAAGGCGTTGGTGGCGCATAAAGACATCCTGCAAATCTCAGGGCGGGTTAACAAACAAATGTGCCACCAACGCCGTATCTCAGCTAACTGCGCGACAACACGACGGCAATGAAAGAAAGCATTGGGCTATTGTAGGACATTCTACTTGAAGAGATGTCCCACAGCATGTGATTCGCTAATTTATTACTTATGTCAACGGGGCAGTTTCCTTTGAGTTAGCCCAGGTTTCACCCTGATCCTTTCCACCTCGTTCTATCCTCACCTCTCCACCACTACCCCTCTTTATTTTCTGAAGCTTCATAACAAACATTTACTTTCCACTCCCTACGGGCCACCTATCTATCTCTTTCTGCCGACATTCCCATGTGTCCACTACCGAAGCGTGACATCTTGTTCGGATCCCGCGCTTACAAGGGTCAGACATTCTTGGCATATAATCCTAAGGTTACTTTAGAACAACTGCTCAAATGAAACAATGTCGAGGCATTCGTGGAAAACTAAATGAGTTTGTGGATTGAGCCAGTCTCAAATTTCATCTATGCTTGTTTATTTTAAACAAAAATTTTCAAATTATATCATCACTTTTCTTCTTTTTAGCTTTAAAAAAAAAATTCAAGACTAATATAGTTTTGCCATTTTCTCCCTTTTTTAATTTATGAAAATTTCATTACTCATTACAATTACAATCAGTATTCATACTTGTTTCAAGGAGAGGTATTCGAGACATATTGAGGTCATATCAACTGCATTTATTGATGGATCCAATCCTGTTCGATTTTTTCTTACAATTAGGTTCTTCCTATCGAGCACAGAAACAGCCACAGAATAATCCGATAAGACGCTAGAAGAGGAATAAAACTATCGGAAGAGTCTGTGTTGTGATTCTTAAGGCAATTTTATCACCTCGCCCTTCTCTCTTGGGGTGTTCTTGACAGTGACTAACGAATCCATCCTGAGATACCAAGGTTCTTTTTGTCCTCAACCGACACCTCGCCTGATCAAGACACAAAAGTCTAAGACCAGCTTGAAGTTGTATTGCTAGATGGTCGAACGCAACCAACCCTTCTCTCTTTCATTTAAAGCTAATACTTCTGTTTAAATAGCGATAAATTGTTGCAGTCATGCTAATGATCCATTCGATACATGACCGTTGATTGTTATGGATTGATGTTGGATAATAAAATTCGATAAAGAATTATTAACATTAAAAACAGTAACAGTAACAGATCCTCCATTATTTTTTTCCCACATTGTCTCATCTGTAGACTATACAGATGTTTAGGCTCAGATGTTTTCCCCCCACATTCTCTATTTGTACCGCAGACTTTTACACCTCGTAGGAAACTTTCTTCAGACACAGGAGGACGAATTTTGAGCAAATGAAGATGAAGAAGAGAAAAAGCCTCTATGTTGCAAATTTTTTTTTTTTTTTAGAGTTTTCCGCATAATTGGCATTCGCGCGTCTGTTGACTTCAATTTCTTTTTTAAATTTAAGCTGAAGGATTATTCTGGAATAATCTAGAGATGATTGAGATATTGTAGAACAATCAAAAGCGCTCATAAATTAAAAAAAAAAGCGAAATGGTGTACGCAATTAAAGCAACCCATACAGAGTGGATTTTGTCCAGAAATTTCATTCTGATTTTGAGAGTTTGTAACGAGCTCTATTAAATTCAAGTTGTCTAAAACTTATTAGCGTATGATTCCTGATTTACATAATGAACCCTAGATGAAGTTTTTAAATTTGAAAAAAAAATTTCTGTAGCTATTTGCATTTGGAGACCAACGATCACAAGACAAATTAAAGCGCTATTTATGGCACTTTCACCGCACACTTATTCTGTGGGTTTTTTTTGTGTGTGTGTGTGTGTCATTATGTTATCAAATGTGCAACACATTAGTTATAGTTCTAAGGAAATCATTTACAATTTATTTTTGTCACAAAACAAGGAAATATTATATCCTACCGATGTTTATTTCATATTCTTGTTCAAGGTTTCGAGGAGAACGGAAATATCCTGATTACATCGCCAGGTGTGGTGGAAGCGGAAGATGAGAAACACATCACTGGTTGACGGTCTGGAAATCAGCACACTCTACTACGCCAGTTGTAGATGATTTAACGGGTCATTCTTTCTGACATTGGCAATCCATGTTCTATGCTTCAGTGAATGAGATAAGCGATAAAATGCAATACCTTATCCTTGTTTAGGATTAATAATGATAAGGTTGAGAATGAATGGAAAGATGGAAGCAATCGTACACATCTAAAAGACACAGATTTGTGACGGAAATTGCAAAAAAAAAAACACGCAAAGAGAGTTTGTGAGGTGACTGCGAACAGAAGAAAAGTGACTGTCGAACACGGCAGTAAAAAGCGTGAAAGAAATCGTGCCTTTTACTTTTGTTTTTAGGCAGCTTGGAGTAGTACCAGGACCAACAGTGAGTTTTAATCGCTATTTTAGGCTAGCTGCATCAGCTTCCCACTTTCGCGATTTCACCCTGAAGAAGTTTGCAGACTAGATCTATCTGAAGGATTGGGCTGGAAGACAAGTGGTGTTTTCTGTTTTGTCTTTGTGTTTGAAAATTGGTTTTCTTTCACACTGAGATTTTTTCGTGAAATTTATAATTTTTGAAAGGAACACGAAATGTGCAGAAAAAAAAAAGAAAATAACAAAACAAAGGAAATAAAAAGAAATGTAAAAAGTATATACATGTATATTAAAAACAAATAGGAAAGTGATTTCCATGTACGTCCATGATTAACCTATCTAAAACTGCAGAGAAAGGCGTGGCCAAAAAAAAAAGTAATTGCTTTGTTAATAAACCAAACATGCCATTAAATTTGATTGTATCACTTTTCAAGTAGTGTGAGTTGAAACGCAGTTTTGAATATTTTACAAAGCAACAGTTTTTTTTTTTTTTACAATTTTCTCTGCTTGTAATGATCATAATCATAAATATTGCTTAAACGTGAAATTGTTCGTGACATTCCATGTAGGCCTATATTACAAATGCCTTTTTTTCTTTTTTTTTGGACAACTTAAAGCACACTTGCTTTTTCTTATTTCTCCAAATGACTGAACTGCATGTCTTATACCCTGAATTAAAAAATAAAATGATGCGTTCCTTAATATTGGTAAAAACAAATATCATGCTTTTATGGAATAAGTCTATAGAACACTAAATAGTTATATTGATTTTCTTTAAGTAAAAAACCAAAGGTGGCTTTAGTGTCACACTGCATCTGTATTTCAAGTTCTCGTCTTTTCTTCTTGAAATTGTTTCATGTAAAATCTGCTTTTGATTCTTGCTTTTTTAAAAGAGTTTTTCTGCTGTTCATTTTTTTACATATATTGAAAAAAAAATCCCTAAGAATTAAAATAATTGTCAGTGTTTATGGAGCTTTTGAAATTTTCTTTTAAATTTGGAACATCAAAAAGAAACAAAATGATTTAAATACAACGTATCTCAATTACAAGGGACTTTATTCAAATATATTGATCTTGTGTTGATTCAAATGAAAGTATTGTAAATGAAATGTCTTGCTATTAGAAGAACTTAAGAAAAAAGTAATTGCTGAAGACACTCCGCCTTTCTTTATCTCCCCTCC
>BLXT01001321.1:1219440-1232308 GCA_019648995.1 Plakobranchus ocellatus
CTGGCTAAGGTCTCTTGTAATGTTGATAACAGTATAACATAATGACAGGAACACCGTTGTATAACCGCTATATAAAATCACAACACCAAACCTCCGATTTCATTTCAATAAGGATCATTATATAGAAGCTACTGCTTCATGATGGTAAACCAAGTAAGTATAAAATTTATATTCAAACATAGATGGAAACAGTGAAGGAATTTTACCTTGATGCTCTCTTGTTGGCACATGAGAATGCCTTGAAAAACTTTGGACAGATCCCTAAGGTTGAATGTGTAATGGGATTTGGCTGGGGTTGGAAGCAGCTGAGTTTGGATGGTACTGTACATATTGATGCAGGTAGTTACCATCTGGTCACAGTACTCTTTCACCGATGGAATACCATCTGACAATTATAGTAGTGTACTTGGTATTAATTTTGGTCATATCATATTGTCACATATTTTATACTGAGTTTAATATATCTCTAAGAGAAATGGTTAGAGTGGGACGCAAACAAAATAATTGTTTTGAAATACTGCTATAGTCGTAAAGCGATTAAAATCTTAAATAAGACCTACACTAAACATTTTTTTTATTTTTAAACTAAAAAGACTTTCTTCATCTGTTAGATTTGCACTTTACAATTGTAGAAACTGACTTATTCAAGTTTGTCTGTATGCTTTTCGCAAAATGAACAAATATTCTGTTCTTTTTGTGGTACTATTTTCTCTTGAATCACAACCATTATTAATAAGTCTGACATTTGCTTCCTCTTCATAATTTTGATCTTAAACAGCCTTATCATGATTGTTGTCATCACAGCGTTATAGTCATCATCATCATCACCATCATCATCATCATCATCATCATCATCATCATCATCATCATCATCATCATCATCATCATCATCATCATAATTATCATTATCATGATCTTCTTCATCATCATCATCATTATCATTATCATCATCATCATCATCATCATCATCATCATCATCATCATCATCATCATCATCATCATCATAATTATCATTATCATGATCTTCTTCATCATCATCAACATTGTAGATCAAAATTCAGTCTACTAACCCAAATAGGAAGCAAAGATGGCCCTGAAGATTCTAAACTTGCTCTCATCTTCCATCTCTGTAAAAGCCAGGTAGTTGAAATGCCTCAACAGACGAGCTGTCACTGGATTGCGACCACCACCCGGGGGGCCCATGGCGCAGACAAAGTTGACATCAACCAGGTTTCGGAATTCACCTGTGGGTAGAAAAGAATGAACCAAGCCACATGAAATGCAACAGGATTCCCATCACTAAAGCTACAGCAAAAACGAGAAAAATTACTACATGATGCTACCACTACTACTATTACCACCATCACCACTACTACTACTACTACTACTACTACTACTACTACTACTACTACTACTACTACTACTACTACTACTACTACAACTACTACTACTACTACTACTACTACTTCTACTGCGGCTACTACTACTAGGAATTATAATAATAATAATAATAATAATAATAATAATAATAATAATAATAATAATAATAATAATAATAATAATAATAATAATGATAAGAATTATCATTATTATCATAATAATGATAATAATAATAATAATAATAATAATAATAATAATAATAATAATAATAATAATAATAATAATTATAATAATAATAATAATAATAATAATAATGCCATACTGAGCCATTAACAAAAAAAAAAAGAAAAAAGATTGGACTCTACTTACCGATGGCTTTCCTGTCGTACCAGCCCTTGAAGTCCATGTACTGGCGAATGAGCTCGATAGGTGGCTGAGCACCGTAAACCTCTAGAGCAGGCATGTTCAGATCGTCAATGAAGAAGATGAAGTATTTGCCCAGAGGCGGCCCGAACACACCTTTGCGCCTGTTGAAAATAGACACAAGATTTTTGTGAGTGTATGTATGTAGTAGGCGATGAACAAAAAAGGGTCAATAAAACATTAAGGAAAATATAAGTAAACTAAATTAAAAAAACAATCACTTCAGATTGACAAGGGAGGTCACATAGGTACTTATTTTCGCTCCATGGTTTAGTGAATTACTTACCTACTTGTACGTTGTAAGCAAGAGAAACAAGATGCAGATTTCGAGACTCATATTTGAGACAATCATTATACTTAAAACCAAGGAATTGCTCGTTTTTGTATTCATATACATCTGTTTTCAGCTTTGTATAATCCTATATTGCTTCTGCAAACTTATTGTTGATGAAAATTATTATCAAAGAAACTCGTAAGATAAAAATAATCAAAAGTTTACAATAAGACAATCTTGTACATTGAAGAACTATTAGGAAACAATATAGACAAGTGTTATTTTGAAATGTTGTGAAGTTAAAAAGGAAATGAATAAACGCAAAGTAAATCATAATTTTTTAAAATAATAGAATTGAATAAATACTATGTAATGGGTTTTTGAAACGTTCTATATTTCTGTATTGAAGCAGAGCTTGCATTTCTCGAACTCTGAACTTCTTATCAATTATGAAATTCCACCGACGAGATATGGAATGCATGGCAGCTAAAAGATGGACCGGAAAGCATTGTTGGAGTGACAAAAATGACGTTACTAACACTGCCAAAATGATTATAACAAGCAAGTTTTCTGTTCTCGAATTTTTCTTACGTTTTTAAAGTAATATAATGACGTACACTGTTAGTAAAATCAAAGAAAGTGTTGATTAAAATTTTTTTAAATGCTTCTTTATTTAAAAAAAAAAAAACATCATTTTTAAAGCTATAGAATGGGTTTGATTATTATCATTAGAAACGCTTCCTTAGTTAAAAAAAATTAAACAATATAACGAACATCACTTAAAACTATAGAATGGGTTCAACTATCTTTGGAGTTGTACAATATATATATATATTATGTTAACCTCTTGTCCAACTTTCCATCGATCAAATCTTGAGTCTGATTGGCGCTGGTTTTGGCCGAAAAGATGATGAAATCTGGCACATACTCTTTAGGCATACTGCGGGACAGTTTGTCTGCGATGGTCAGAGTTTTCCCAGTACCAGTAGGACCGACGCAAAGCACCTTTGGTAAGAGTGACAATAACGTTATAGCAGAGACACAGTGAGACTCTCGGAATTTAGTTTATTTTTGCTTAAAATATAGAAGGTGAATATAAAATACTCTAAGATTTAATTCGGATAATTGCTTACATTGGATTTCAGTCCCACGCAACGCAGGCATTTACTTTTTTTGTTTGGTTGTTCGAAAACTTGCTGTGAGAACTTGTGGATCTAAATTTAGCAGGATCAAGTTTTTATAAGGTCTAAATATTTAGAAGGGTACTGATTCAATATGAATACATTATATATAATAATGCTAGCATTGCTGTTAGTCACAATACATGCTGTCACTGTCGTTCTTGTTTTAAAGACGTCACCGTACCGTTTTCTTGTTGCAGGTGAGCATCTCTAGGACTTTAGCGCTGCGGATCGTGTCGATAGTTGGAACAATGATATCCGAGTACTTGGTGTCCGGGGCTATAGAGAAACTTCCCATGCCTGTCATCCAGTTCCGCCATTGCACTTTCTGAGGACAAAAAAGTTTTTTGATGCCGATGGAATTATTTTTTAAACACATTTTTTTAAAATTATAGGATCATAAAGGTTATCAACATAAGAGAGTCAGAATGAAATACTTGACACATATGCGTAATTTTAGCTTCGTTTTAATTGTAGAAACTAAGCATTCCCATATTTTCATTTGATTTTTTCGTCTGGGATATTTTGCCTACATGCGACTGTTTTGCACACTCCTGAAAAAAAGCAGGTCCCTACCTTTATCTCGGTGTCTTCTTCATCGTCAAGGCTAGAGGGTTCTGTATTAAAAAGGCCACCATCATCAAGCATGTAGTCGTATACTTGACCTGACTCCGGGAACGGCATGGAGATCTAAAAACAGCAAGAGAAGGCTACATTAAAGAGAAACTAGTCTCCACAATAGGCAATTTTACAAGCACATCAAGCTTCAACAAAACACGCTTCGAAATGTGTTGATTTTTTTGCCATTCGAAGTTTAAAACCTGCTCCAGATTACTATTGTCCTTTTTCTGCTGCTTTTCTCCTCCATTCTCATTCTCTATCCTTCTCTGGCTCTCTTTTTGTCTGTTTATCTGACTGTCTGCTTGTCTGCCTATCTGTCTGTCTGCCGATCTGCCTGTCTGTCTGTCTGTCTCTGTCTCTGTCTGTCTGTCTGTCTGTCTGTCTGTCTGTCTGTCTCTCTCTCTCTCTCTCTCTCTCTCTCTGTCTTTGTCCCATTCTGTGCCTTTTTTACCCTCAATCTTATTTTTAAAGTGTGTGTGTGTGTATGTGTGTGTGTGTGTGTGTGAGAGAGAGAGAGAGAGAGAGAGAGATTTTTACCAAAAATCAGTGTTTCTGTTTGTATCAATCTTTGTCATTTTCTTGTTTATTGAAATGTTTTACTTTTCAGAACGAAATATTATTTTGCTTCGTCATCATCGAGTGTTATTTTTCTACTTACTTTCAAAGAAACTAATTCTCCTCATAATTAGTATCATATGCTGCATAGATCAGACAGAGGCCGAAAACTTGTGATCACCAAAGAATAAATTGATTCATTAAAATTAAAGGAACATTAATACAAATTTCTTTCATGTGTCATGTAGTTGCTAACAGAAAAATGTCTGATGTCTCCGAATTTATCCTTCGTTTTGTGCTTTTGGTTGGAGCATTTGCCCTCTCTGTATTTTACTAACTTTCTCTTTTTCTTTCTCCATTTTATGACTTTTATAACCTTTCCCCTACACTCCCCACCCTACTCCCCTTGCCTTTCCAACTACCCATTCTCTCAGCTTTCTTAATTAACTCTTTCCCTTTACTCTCCGCCCCGCCAAAACTCACTTGAGCCTCCTTCATCTTGGTTCTGAGCCACTCACTGAACTTTTTCCTGCCATCGTTGTCGCAGGTGGCGCCAATAGACCAGATCAGGGAAAAGATAAACCATGGTTCCATCATCTCCGGGAGGCGGGCCAGCCTGGACTCAGGGATTGGTTGGTCACCCTGAGCAGAGGACAGCGTCAAAATCTTACTCGCTTATTTAACCCACCTTACGAACTATGCATTTCGAGTGAAAAGCAACCATATATTTATCTTTTTTTTTTCTCCTAACTACTGAAAAATGTAAGAAAAGTCCCCAGGAAAGTGAAGTCCATTTTACGTGTACTTTTAGAAATATATTTTTTAAAAAATATTTTTCATACTTTTCACGTAAAAAGTTCATTATAATTATGCATAATGACTAAACGACACTAAAGATGACACAAAATGTGATTAATATTTTACTAAAGATGAATATTTACTTTTTGTGCTGCTATGAGGAAATGCCTATCGTGTGCAATCGATCACAACCAAGCGAACCTATATATCTTCGACGCTTAGCGTATTAACCTTCTTAAGGAGACAGCTATGCTGAAGGTACTAGTATAACGTTTGCATAATATTTTCAAAACTGAAACTTGAAGTTGTACGAAACCTCTTTGTTTTTGTATAAAGTATTTCGTAGATAGAAGAGGAAAAAAGTGTATGTTACATGCCTGTGAAACAGGTTAAAAAATCGTAAATTGATCTAATTGCCTTTAAATAACGAAAATTTATATTTTTCTCTCAAATAAAAAAGAAATAGATGGCGCAAAACTGGTTAAAATGGTGTAAATTTCATTTCATGCAAAGTATATTTCAATGACTTCGTGCAAACATGTCCGTGGACAATGATTCTAAAAATGTGAATATTGCGTGACGATAAAACGATACATTCAACGAAATGAAAACATGATACGATAACTTTAACCAAAGTAATTCTTTGTGAATGGGAAAGACCACACTGTTTATATGTCTTTGAATTACTCTTAGATAAAAGATTCCAAAAAATCAGGAGCGGCAAAGTTATCAACGCATCAAGAAACAAACAAATAGAAAAAAAACCCTTAAATTAAAACAAAAAATGAATTTTTAGCAATTTTATAAAATAATAGAAGTGATAAATGAATATGAAGTGATACTATAATATTTAACTAAAAATTAAATTAAGTGAATGTGTGAAGTTAAGACAGAATAACGTTTAAGAATAATTTTTTTCCCCATCTAATAAAGATTATATCTGGATAGTTTTAGTTATAACCTTTGACTTGTAAAAAAAATTAGGTGATTGTCACTGCAACAAATTGAAAATAATATTTCAAATGAACATGGCATAATGGTAAAAGTTGAATAAACAAATGTAACGAAACAACAAAAACCAACTAAACTAAGTAAATGATAGGTGATGTTATATTTTGTAAAACTAAAGTAATGTCTTACTCATAGCCGATTTTCCATTTCTTCTCGCAGATAAGTAAAGAAGCATTTAAAATTTTACTTTAAGCGGAAAAAAAATAAAAATACAAACTTATTCATAATACACCATTTTGGAGCGTTTTACGTGTTAACATAAAGCGCAAAAAAAAAACCTTAATGAGTGTTAAAAAAATATCTTAAATTATATTACAAGTTATGTAATAAAATGCGAAGCTTCTGTCCTCAATTTAAGTTTGCCATAGGGCCTCCGCGCGAACATAGAGGAAGTAAAGTGTTTCTCTCGTGTTTCGGAAAAATAAGAGAAAAAAATAGGAAATTTTAGAACCCAATTCTGAAATATCCAAATTTTCTTTTTAGATGCGGAAGTAGACAGCATTGGGTAGATTCAGGTCTCTGGGTAGACATTTCAACCGCTTAATAATTTTCAGTTAGTTATAAAAAAAGCGCTTTCTTTACTTTATACTTAGTCTTTTTTAACCTTGAGTCCTGTCTCTTTGTGGTAGACAGAAGCTAATATTACTCTTCAACGTTTATTTAAAAACTTACTTAACTAGTTGACTTTGGTACTTTGATATTTGACGTCTCTTAAATGAAGTGTTCCTATATATTTTATAGATCCTCTTTCTGAGCCATGTTTTACATATAGTGTATGTATTTTACATATGTCAGGTGACTTACCGTAGATTTCTCATTTTCGTTTTATGGCAATAATTGATTGCGCTAACAAAGCAAAACACGCTCGGTGCGAATGAATGCTTTGAAAAGCTCCAGGACCGATGGGAGCCATGAAACTGAGATCACTAAAGAATTACAGCGAGAGAATGTGGGAGTTAGAATAAAACTACCCATTTGATTTTATTCGTAAACCAGCGCTTTAGTAACCTAAGTTATTAATAGATGAAACATATGATATTTGAAATACATATTCCAGGTAATAATGGCAGGATCTTCAATAAAAAAGTAAATAGATAAGTAAATAATAAACAAAATAAACAATTTAATTTAATAAATTGATTTATTAAGTCATATGAAAATCTCCGCCAAATCTTTGAAACATTTTATTGTTTTTCTATTATTTGGTAGAAGTAAAAAACGTATACAAATACCGCACTCCCTGAAACAGATAAATAAGTTTAAGGATCCTGAAGATGCAATGGTGGTTGAAGGCAATGAAATAAATATTGTATAAGAATACAACCACCAACTCAAACTTATAAAAACAAATGAAACAACACAGAGTATACGTAAAAACGTTATATTTTATGTAAAAAGTATACGTAAAAAGTTTATATTTTATGTCATGCTCGTTTCTTAGTACGTCTCTTTGGTAGTTTATTTGTGTTAGTCATTTTTTTTCTTCTGATAAAGCCTTTTAGGGCGAAACATTTTTGCGTATACTCTGTGTTGTTTCATTTGTTTTTATAAGTTTGAGTTGGTGGTTGTTTTCTTTTACACTACCTTTTATTTGGAGAAGGGAAATATATTCATCCTGCAAATACTCACCCCTCTCCGATATTTCAAGTGAGGCTGAGCATGCAGCAAGAGGCAAAATTGTTAAGGTGGCCCACACACCACAGCACAGCACAGCACAAGCAGAGATGAGGCATGGCACGCGAGCATCAAGCCAATGGAGAGAGTTTAGACACGGTAAGTCAACAAGCAAAGACGGGTTGTGGGAACTTGGGGAGAGAGAGATGGGGTACCATCGAAGCAGGCAAGGTTTTAAAGAGCAATCAGCGATAGCAACCAGAAGCTCGTATGGTCAAACTCTTAGAATTGAGATAGTTACATAGGCTGCAATGTTTTGACAAAAAAAGATTGGATATCTTCCAAAGGAAAGGATTATATTTACGGCTGATACTGATTTTCGCAGGACCTGTAGATTGTATTTGGTTGGCATTGTGTTTTGCAGCACATCAACCTTACATAAAGTTAAAGTTCTACCCTACCTCATTAAAGGATGGCTGAAACAGGATTCCAAATGCGAGGACTTTGGATTCTTAGGTTGCAAGCAACTATTTACGCCCGGCTACTTAGCGCTCCACTTATGTGGCTCAGACTAAGTCTTGTTTGTCGGAACAAGGGACTGACTGATCATCTTTAAACTCAAGAATTTGAATATATGCTGTTCTAGTTGCTATCCCTTGTTTTAGTTTGAAAGCTGCAAGCAATTTATTTCACCACACAACAAGAGCAAGCATCAAAAAACACACACGTTATTGTTAGTATGGTATAAGTTCTAGTTTCCAACGGGCACAAAACATCTCAGATTCCTATGATATATTAAAAAAAGTTTTGAATGTGGCTTGTCATAACTATGAAATCCCAGTTTCGAACTATTATAAGCATGCTTATCCATTCCACAAATTTTACTTGCCGATCATGCATATAAAGGCAATGACGCCTACAGAGAGGATATTTAGACAAAAAATGGAACATGCAAGTTACAATTTCATTCAAACGCATTGACTCTTAGGTCCAATTTAAAGCCCTTTTATCAACACGGGGGAGCGGGGCTCATCTGGTAGGGCAGTTGGCTACCAAGTCAGAGGTCCGGGGTTCGAATCCCAGTCCGGGTCAAATCAATTTATCATTGCTCCTCTGTGTCCACCCAGCACTGAATGGGTAGCTAGGTCTCTTAAGACCCGGCAAAAGTAAAGGCGGCGAGGAAAGCAATGGCGAACTACCTCATAATGTCCTGTGCTAAGAACAATCAGGACCCTACTTCTGGTTCCCCGATGCTTGGACTAAGCGTGGAACCCACTTTACTTTTTATATCAACACGATGGTTATGGAATGTATCTACGCAAAGTGATACCAGAATATTTCTCTCGAAATTGTGAATTATGTGCTATAAACATCTTAAGTCGTAAACAGTGTAGGAAAAATCGATTGCAAGCGTTACTTTAGATGCTAATATATGCATCTTCCTTCAATCTCCAATTTTAAACGTACAAATATCATTCACTTGCTTAATAACTCACAGCAAGCGAGAAATACAAGACCACAGCGTTAAAGCAATAATAGTTTTGAAAAAAAAAAAAGGATTTACTTATTGTTTTCAAGACCAAATAATTTTTTTTCATCAAGGTTAATTTGTACTAAAACAAGCTTTCACGCAATCAACTTTTAACCTTGTGTCATTATCAATCAAACATTCTAAACAACATATTAACATTTCAGATAAGGAAAATTGAAAGCCAGAGGAAAAGATTGAAAGTTCATAGAAAAATATCTATATAATGATTTTAAGGTATTCATTTTGATTAAGAAATCCGACAAGAAATGAAGTTGTTAGGACTCAGACAAGCACTCTTCAGAGACAGACAACCAAAGGCTTACTGTGTTTTTCATTTGAAAGAAGTTAGAAACTATTTTAGCAACGAAGGTATGTGTTCTTCAACATCACAAAAGCATCCACACACAAAGCTAATGAAAAACTCACTAAACCCAATACCTTAAGTTTTTCTTCAAAGTAAACATTACACAGCATAAAAAAGCGATGGAGTTAGAGTAATAGCTGAAAAGGCAGCTGAAATTAATGCTAAGCACACAAGAATGGTATCCAGTTATACAATACCTCTTTGGGCATAAAGGGTTCGAAGAAGCACTCGAGCAGTTTCAGTAGTGAGAAAACCAACGCTCCGTCTACTGTGGGAACGATTTCTTTCATATCACTGCGTAAAAACTTGATGGCAGGCTAGAGGAAAAGACAAAGGATAAATGGGGAGTACAATCAATAGGGTTAATGGAATTCTAACTTAAATGTGCTCAAACTTGTGCTATAAATTGCAATGCATGAAATACCTTAATAGCTCGAAAACTATAGTTTTGTATTTATTCCTCTCCTTTTCATTATTATTCTTGTTGTAAGCTTATAAAGATGTTAATTGTTGATTTTTCGATGTATTCAAGCTAGCCCAACCCAACATGTCATGACGACTCTCACCTGCATGAAAAACGTAAACAACTCCTCCAGTTTCTCCTTGTACTGCCATATCACTTCAGGTACTTTTTTGAGCCAGCACTCTACGAATGGTTCCAGGCCTATGTAGGACGGTTCCAAGTAGACCATGCCGCATCTGCTGACAGTGGCTGGGGAAGCCACGGCCAGGTCGGCTACCTCAAACATCATGGTCATGTGCTAGATAGCGGGAAGTAAATTATAACTATTCGTTAACAAAGAAACCGATTAAAACAGTTGGGTTTTTTTCACATTCAGACATCCATATAAATATCAATTGCACTAGGAATTTGCACTTAATCAAACTGTTCAAAATAAAAGCGACAAATGGGAGTATTGCAGTGATGAATAATTAGTGAAATAAATAGTGTTAAAAGGAAACACACTTTACATGATCACTGTTGAAAGTAATTGTTGCCAAAATAAGAATACTCTCATTATCAAGCCTTTTTCCTCAATAAAACCTGGAAACTGTGAAAAACATTCAAGTTAATGTCCTTTGTCGCGAATATTTTAACTGATATCAGCTGTGTCACCTCAGTTAGCTTGATAATCTCTCCGCTGCTCAGACAGAGTTTCTTGTTATCATCCAACACTGTGTTCATGTTCTCAATCCACACGGCATCCACAGGCCCATCAAACAGGAACCAACGTTTGTCCTCGTCAGTTGACGAGGCACCCACACGAATCAAGGTAGATAGAATGCCGTCAGTCCTGTGGACAGTATTGATATGTGAGAGCGGCATAGAAGATACACTGGACTTAAAATGTGTGATACAGCACAGGCGTGGTTGCCTCAGAAATGCTATGAGAAAGAATACAATTTATGTATTGATGATCGATAAGGTATCATAGTTAAAGCTTTGGGCAACTTATTTTGATAGTATTGACCTGGAGATTCAAAGGGTCAGAGAATATGCCTGTTGTATCACTGTGTTAGCGCAGTGGTTAGCAAACTCGCCCTATGATGTGCAGCGACCTTCATGGCAAGGTTTAAACCATCATTAAATTCTTGAGTTCACAAAGTCGTTAACGAGTTATGTGGTAACAAAAAAGGAATCTTTTGCCTGATGTAAATGGTTCCCTCTTAACCTTCTCTCTCTTTCTATCTATCCCTCTCTCCCTCTCGCTCTTGCTCTCTTTCTCTCTATCTCTATCTCTCACTCTTTTTCGCTCTATTTCTATTTCCCTCTCTCTCTTTTTCTCTCTATTTCTATCTCCCCCTCTCACTGTATCTATCTTTCTCTCTTACGCTCTCTTTCTCTCTCCCTTCTCCCCTCTCTCTCTTTCTCTCTCCCTTTCTCCCCCCCCCTCTCTCTCTCTCTCTCACTTTCTCTCTTTTGACGCAGAATGAACCGTATAAAAGTAGGTATGTTTTTTTAAGGAGTACTCACCACTCATGGGTGAGTAAGTCAAACTCTCCATATAGCTGACCCATCGTGATGGACTTGGGGTTCAGCACATAGGTGTGGGTGGTTTGGAAGTCTGTCATCGCTGGACTTGGCTGGCCCTTTAAAGCAGTTTGAGCCTTTTGAAGCATCTCATAACACTGAAACAGGGCAAGAGTCAAGTCAGAGAATTAGACTGTAAATCTTTATCATTACCGCCCTATCTAGAAAGAACAAACCTTTTATTTTATGATGGCTGAATGATGTTAATGCTTACGCATACGTACAATATGGATTTACACTAACGGGGAATTGGATATTGACTTAGAAAATGAAGTATACTTTCACGTGATGGTAGAGAGAATCTAAAAAACTAGACTGACCTACATCCTTTTTACCAAAAGCAGGTCTATGGTCTATAGAAGCATAACAAAGCAAAAAAAAAAAAAAAAAATGAAAATCTAGCAGCAAACCATTAATTTTCTTTTCTTTAGACGAATCTCTTTGTTAATTTGCAGTCAAATTCCCTTCATTGACATTGGTCTTTACAATACTATGTAAGAAGACCGTGGCGCCTTTATTTGTTGTTCAATGAAAGTATGCCAAAATAGAATTGGTACTGTTTGATATTATCCATGTTATATTTAAATCGGGCGAATGAGTTTTTCAAAACATCTGCAGGTAGCTAAAAATATTAAATCTTTTAATGTTTAAAAACTAAATAGCAAAATTTTCGAATTAAAGATATGCAAACAAGGCCTTAATATTCATTAACAATTTTACTCACTCTGGTCTTCCCTGAACAGGTTGGTCCTACCAACATCAGGCCGTGACGAACAACTGTTGTCTCAAAGAGCTGGATGCACTTCTTGATAAAACCTTAGAGGAAAACAAAAATATGATTCAAGAGAAAAGTTTTGTTTTAAAATTTCCTTTATTTCGGTAGATTTTAATAATCGAATCTAAAGATTGGAATTCGGGAGTTTGCATGGATGATCTGTGCAGAATTTCTTGCTGTAGCTAAAGCAGATAACTGGACAACTCAAAAAGGCGGAAATTTTTTGAAAAAAAAATTGAATAGTTTATGGTAGTCTGAAAACTTTCGAAAATATCGATAGTTCCTTGTTTTTTTTTTTTTTTTTTTTTT
>BLXT01001321.1:1265639-1276341 GCA_019648995.1 Plakobranchus ocellatus
GCCCATACTTCTGTCTAGCCAGTTGCTGTTCAATCTCCTCAGGGTCCACAGCAAATGTGCTCACTGCATATTTATATGAATAAAACGGTACGCGAAAACGAAGATGAGAACTAACTCTTACAGTCAAAGGGATTAAGTCTGCATTTTTCAATTCTTTTCCTGGAATATAATTTTGATATTTCGAGACTTCATCAATTAATTGTTTTTTAATGTGAAAGAAGTATTACCGAAGTTAATATTATTTTGCCACGAAGTATATTAATATTATACAGTTATTGAGAGAAAAAAGACAGAGATCTGATAAGAACAATTATGCAAATATATATAATATATATATATATATATATATATATATATATTATATATATATATAAACATATATGCATAATATATATATGTATATAATTATTATCTCTCTCTCTCTCTCTCTCTCTATATATATATATATAATTATATATATATAGATAGATAGATAGATAGCTATTTTTCTATTTATCAATATATCCATATAGAGAGAGATGGAGTGAGAGGGAGAGAGGAGGGAGAAAGAGGGAGAGAGCGGGAGAGAAAGCGAGGGAGAGAAAGAAAGACAGAGAGAGCAACAAAGAGATAATTCAGCCGAGATAAAATCGATATTATGCGTAGATCATTACCAGTTGTGCGTTTTATATTTCTAGCGAAAAAAAAATTCTCGCATAAACTCTTGATTTTCTTACGTTTACATCACAATTTCATCCTCTTGGGCTGCTCAAAATTTAAAACTTTGTAGGAAGAATTACTTCTCAAGATTCATAGATAATTTTCTAGGCTTAGATATAGAAAGAGAGCGAGAGTTTTAGATGACTGACGTCTAAAACAAGGGCGCAACCCGTGTGCTTCTTTTTAATTTGCATTTCTCTCTATAGAAAAAAAAAATTATAGTTTCTTTTCCTCGTTGGAAATATCGATAAGGAAGAAATAATGTACCTTGACATATTTTCTGTTAATAGAGTTTACCTAAGGGTGTGTGTTTTTCCTTAGCTACGGACCAGAGTGTGTCCTGCGCTGTCTCAGGCCCTGCCAGCAGTGTCTACGCAAACAAGCAAATACATGTGATCACAAATAAGAAAATAAATATTTCAGTGATAAAACAATGTATATATACATTGAAAAATAGATTTCAACCAAAAGAAAATGGTAAATCACAACTGTGAACACTCAAACAAATGTAAAAGAAAAAAATTGAAAAGTCTAAAAACAATAAAAAAGATAGGTGTATCTTGAGAAGTGCCCATCCTGTATCAAATGGATTAGGCGATAAATATTCTCGGGAAGAATATGCCCATTGAGCTTTAATGGCGTTTTATTGAGTCCGAACTATGCGTACATCTTTGTTTGAAATCGTGATTTTTATATTTGACCTTCTATTCTATTTTGAGCCTTTACAAAGTCCATGGAATAGGGCTCCACGTCGTAACAATGATACACAATATTAATACAACTTGTGACTGATGTCGACTCGCGTCAAGAGAACAATTATAACAACATATTATACAAAATTGCGTAAATGTCATGTGCTTTGAAACTTTGGCAAAACTTCTAAGGCTGTAGTTTTTAAAAATTATTTACGATTCCTGGGTTCAAATACGAGGAAAAAAAAATCGCCAAGCCTTGCCGCGCTTTTGAAAACAATACTTTATTTCATGCTTAAAAGTGTAAAAAAAAAAAGAAAAAAAAAAGAAAAAAAATAGGCTCTTTTAAAAATCTAAGGAAAAAAAAATTTAAAAAAATGTACGTTCCTACAAACATTGTATACTTGTCTGTGTATTAAAGCCAAATAAATATATATCTTTAATGATAAACTGTTTTCCTGTTTGCATTAAAGACAATAGCGAGCAATTGCCGCTTGAAACGGAAGGCTACACCCTTCAGTGGATGGACACAGCCTTACAGAAAAAAGTCACAGTAAAAGCTAAAAAATTAAAAAGAATGATAAAAAATCACCATTTTACCATTGAATATACCCGCTTAGTCATCTTCTTCCACATAGATGCATTTCAGCTATCATGCCTACATACAAATCAAATCACTAAACTACGTTGCCTGCTAATCCACAAGTACCTCCCTGCCAAGTTATCATCCATCTATCAGTTATCAGATTTTCTAAACATCAATAAGTCTATCTATCTATCCATCTAATTATTTAAATCTATCCTTATCTTTCTACCATCTTGTATTTATGTGTCCATGTCTAAATTCTGACATGTACATATGTGTGTTATTATGTATGTAACAATCTATACCAATCTAAGTTATCTATCTATCTATCTATCTACCTATCAATCTATCTATCTATCTATCTATCTATCTATCTATCTATCTATCTATCTATCTATCTATCTATCTATCTATCTATCTGTACATTTTTTCTGTCGGCCTGATGATATGTCTGTTTTTCTATCTATATGCCTCTTTGCTGCCTTTTGTCTCTATCTACAGCTACCAAGAAATAGCCATTTGACTGGATATTTCAACTACTTACTATAAAATCAATCTCATAGTTACATTTCCTGTTTACGGTTCCCTTAATATCTTGTCTCATGAGCAGCGAGCTTAATAACGTCCTATGTTTTTCTTTAATCATGTCTCCCCCCCCCCCTCCCCCAAGGAAAAAAAATAGAGCGGAAAACAAAAAACAACAATGGAAGTAAAAATGGCTATGCTTGGCGGAAGAGTAATGTGACAAAGAAAAAAAAAAAAGATAGTAGGCATGATACCAGTGTAAAGTTGTGCTTATATGGATATTGATAATAACATAAACAGCAAACAGGCATAATAACAGTGTTAAGTTTTTGTAGAACAATAATGAGGAAACGAAAAATTACCAAAGAATAAGAGGGAAGAAAAAAATGAAAATAAATAAATAACAAATTGATTCTATTTACAAAAAAGCTACTTTTTTCCATATCTTTTTCATATCTAAGACATTCTTTTCCTTGATCATGTAAAGGAAAGAGGCTCCGCTGTGATAAATAGTGAATACTATGTTACTCTGAAAGGGAGTGAATCTAAATCGGCTATTTGAAAATTGAAAGGAGTTAAGGAGCGCAACTGAATAAAATGTGAAAATTGAAATGCTCACCTCAATTCCATCTTCATTGGAGTCATTTGTAACAACGTCAGAGTAAAAACCTCGTTGTCTGATTTCAGGGTAAGCATCCTCTGATTTGACTTTCTTCTGTGAAGCACTAGTTCTTGTTCGGTTTGCAGAGAAGCTCCTACTATGGGAGCTTCGTAAAGGTCGTGTTGACATAGCTCAACTGAAAATGTACATAATAAGTGAAAGGCTGTATTGCGTCTAGGCTCATCGAATGAAAAAAAAATTCAGTGAAATATTCTTTTAGGATTGCCATTGCAAAGCAGAAATTGAAAAGCAAAGCCAGTTTTGAAAAACATTATTTTTAATTACCACCAACTTTCAGGACCAATATGTAATATAACATTCAATGTAGAAAACATGCATAACTAATCTTAACGCAATTTTCATCACAACGCTCATCCAATTTAGGAACTATTCTATCTTAAAGCATACTATTCTTAATTTTATTTAATATAGAGTTAATATCGATGAAAACCGTCTCTCCACCAGTGTTAGTTTAAAAGGATTCGATGCATTTGTGCAGAATTTCGCAAGTTCTCTTTAAAGAATCCTAAGACGAACTCTTAAAACATTGCCCCTTTCCATTATGCGTTCACAGCTCATCTACACCTGCGTGTATATACACATTTAGCATCAGTATTATCGTATAAACATTATTCCGCTTGTTATATATGACCAAACCCTATTTTTTTAAGCATGAGGCTAACATTTAAATTTTGTAGGCACCTTATATTATCTATACGTATGTTGGGACACAGATAAGTGAATTATTCAAAATAACATTGAAAGACATAGGCCTACGCTATAATTTGAACCTTTCCAAAGATGGTGGAAACTAACGCCTCCTTTTTATCGTGAATGTCTGTTTTCATAACATGGGCATAACTTTTATCTGTTCAATATCATTGACTATTATGAACTTACGTTTTACATGAACAATATGAGTCGTTGACACTTTGTAGGTTAGTCCTCGGTCGACATGGCGTCGTAACCAAGGTGTGATAAACTTCCTCTCGTGACTGTTGCTAAGTAGAGCAGTAGAGCTCTTTCACTAAAGCGAACAGTTTAACAGCATAGAAGGTGCCTCGTAAGCATCGTAATATTTAGTGTTCTCTTTTCTTGTCATATCACTTCTATCATTTATCAAAGTAAATATTGTCAAAACTTTTGATTTGAAAAAATGAAGGAAACAACTTGCCCTCAGGGTTGATTGAAAATATTTGGTCCAAATATTTTGCCTGTAATGAAATTCTGAACACTTTTGCCAAAACCAATCACAGTTGCTTTATTACCTCTAACTGTTCTCACTTGTATGTTTTGATATTTTCCACTTCTTCATATTTGTTTACAACAGATGAAAAAAAATAGTAATTATAAAAGATATGAGGAAAAAATGCACGGGTCAAAATCAATTCATATAAAAGTTTAAACATATCCAAATGATATGTAGTATATAAAAAAAAGGCTCTTGAAATCTAAAAAAAAAAAAAGCTGTACAAGGGCTGACTGAAAGTGCCTACGTTATACAACGCTTCCCTTCGTCTAAATTTATACTTCTCGCACAAAAGATCTCCAATCTAATTGAAATTGTGATTACTTTGAAGGAAGTTCTTCCTTATTAGGATCGCGAGTTGTATAATACAAAATGGTAAGATGGCTAAGAAAAACTATTTTTGAAAACTTAGGCTTCTGTTGAGTCATAGTCTATATCAAGTCTAAAACAAAATGGATCGACACAAGGCATATTTAGGTTTTTGGGGAGAGGTCTAGATCTAGATTGTGGATTTTGATCTAGAATTTATAAGATATAGATCTAGATCTACTAAATGGGCAGTAGTCTTTGATTTTTAAGGTCATAACTGGCTTTCAGGTATAAAAGCATGTGCACGTGAGAAATGTATAAATTTTATTTGAAATTGTTGATAATTGTAGACGAACTTTTAAAGTTATCAACAACTGACTAAAATTGCCTTCATTTTGTCAAAGGCCTATCAAAAACTGACGGGACAAATTCTTTTATTCTAAAGTAGTACCAAGTTCTAGATCTAGTATGAATAGGCCTGGTTATCTTTCACACAATCTCCACAATATCTCCACAATTCTATGCCAGCCATGTAGATCTAGAACCCATTGGGCCTAACCTGAGACTATCCTCTTAATCTTCAGGGGGAGTGTCTCGGCTCTAGTATGAGCCAATTTATATCCAGACTGTTGTTATCCTAAATCATACACATGCTCATGCTCCTCTATGCGCAGGCCCACACTGGCAGCAGCAGTTCCTGTGTCCAACAATACATGTTTTGAAATACTCTCTTTCTTTGGTGCGAGCGCACACCAAGTCGGCAACTTGTCGGAGTGTTGGATAAGGGAAAGGGGGGTGCCATTACCGTACGGTGACCACGCATAATTCTATTGACCATTCCCGCATGAAACACGAGGCCAGTCTTGTAAAAACACAAATTATCAGGCTAACTTGTCAGTGGGTAGTGCACAGTAACTGCGACATCAGCCTTTTAAGTTAGCCATGACAAGTTGTGTCACCTCCAATGTGGGCCTACACTATAGGCCACAATCTACAGAGTAAATTAAAGATCTTACAGCTAGATCTAGATTTAAAAATTCTACCAGGAGGATAAGTTAATTTTATAGAAGCTAGGCCTGAAGAATCTGTTAGTAATGACCAGCATAAAATTAAAAAATCATTTTTTTTTCACAATATAGAATTTAAATTTACACACTAAGAGATTTTAAGATCATTTAGGCTAAGGCAAAGACTTTAATCAAAGACCTTGAATCTTTAAAGGGTAAAATCCAAGATCTGTAAGGAAAAATTTAGGCGTAAATGGGACTAGACTGTCACTGTGCTCATTAAAAAATGACATTGTCATGACCTAATGTCAAGTTTTATGACTTTAAATCAATAACCAACTGACCTGTGTTCTAGGGCATTAAAAGAAACAAAAACATTCTGCAGTGCTATTCAGACTCCAAATGAAAACATTAGCTTAGATTATCCCTTTTTTTCTTTTTTTCTTTTTTTTTTTTGGTTTGTTTTTGGAATAAAAAATGTTCAGAAGATTAAATGAAACTTTATTTAAAATAGAGTTTGGGATGTAACTGATTGAGTAGTGTATCAGTGAATAAAAAGGCATGGTGTTTTACTTGTTATTGGTTGGTGACATGTTCAGGGGTGCAAAGATCTTTAGAACTGTAATTGGAATGGAGCGTACATGAAATCAGCACAACAAACTGCCTTGTTGCACCAGGTCATGTTTAGCTCTTTTTTTTTAACTTGAATAGTAATGTTAGCTACTTCAAACTGTTGCCTGGTCAAGGCTATGTAGGTGTTAATGTTAGATCCTTACAAAAAATTAAAAGCTATACCATTTTAGAACTTAAATTGCGCTCGTTGATTTGTTAATGTTGATTGCTTATTCATTCTAAAGTTTTTCTATAAGGTATGCTCATCAGATATCAGCATTTTTAGGCTAGATCTATAGTAGCTTAAATGAGATCCACAATTCCATTTTCGATAATGATATTGCAAAGCATTAAATTAAACAATAAAATAAGACCCCTTGGCCTAATTCTAATTCTAGCTTAAGGTATCTCAGGATGAATGACAATAGGCTCCAATTTTTTATAAAGTTGTTTTCAAAAAGATGAGCTGAATTACTTGCTGAGCTAGTGTTTAGACAGAGAAATGCACTAACATCTTTGCATCTCAGTGCCGTGAAACTGGGTGATTACCAGAAGTGATGTTGCATAGCAACAAGGCAATTTCACAGCATTTTAAAATTGGTTCTTTGAATCCAAGAGCGAAAAAGTTTTACAATTTTTTGGCCTTTTCATGTGTCAGTCATCGATGCAACATTTAGTGTGGATCTAGCCTGGCATCGTGGGAGATCAGTTGCAACGCCGCAAGGCAATGACCTTGTTTCCCGATGAATTTTGGTTTATAGTATAGATGCAGTTGTGAAAAAAATCTTTTTTTGAAGCACAAGGTTTTTGCATCAAAGAGAAATTTAACTTCAAGAGTATTGTCATTAAATTGTAATTTATGTCAAAAGTCGTCTGAAATGGGGTCATATTAAAATTTGCTAATCATGTGCATCATTTCTTGTCATGTAAACATCATAAACAATATTTTGAGTTATCTAAAACGGGTATGAAAAATCTTTGAGCTATTGATTTGACAGAATACCATAAACATTTCAACAGAAAATCTATATCATAATGACTAGTATTTGTCAAATACAGTACTGCATCTAATTTTACACTTCCATGAATGAAATTATGAGTTAGTGATATAGATCTTGCTTTGCCCTTCAAGCAACAGAACACTTCTCTATTTCATAAGAAAAAAGATTTAATTGAGAGAGAGAGAGAGTTATTCAAGGTTACTTTTTTTTTTTATCACAATTTTCGAAAAGGATATTTCATACTTTGCGTTAAACCTCCATGTTGTCAATTTTGCCAAGGCAAAGCTTTTTCCAATCTTCACATAAATTCAGGCTTTTTCAACTAGTTGAGAAATCCATGCCTACTGTGCAATACGCCTTAGGTAGGTCAGCCAGAAGGACATTGGAGCAAGGCTCCTGGTGGTGGTTTTTGCAGTTACGCCAAAAAAAAGATCTCGAATTACATATATTTTAATATATTTGTCAGATCAAACAAATCTTAATGGGGATGAAACCCATTAAATTTTATTGCACTTACAAAATTTGCAGCACAATGCTGTATGACATATCATTCCCAAAAAAATTGTTACCTTTTTTTGTCTTCAGTTGCGGTTGAACTAATGTTAGTTTGGAAATTTTCAACATTGACAGTGAGTCAGCATTGCATTAAAATGTTGTACCTTTATTGTCATCTTTTTGCTCTTTTCATGTTTCCTGTTTCCTTTTTATTAGTAGTTTGGTATTGTTATAGCTATACTTTTGTGGATACATATTCTCTCTTTATTTTATTGTTTAAGGGAACTGCTTAAGTTTTCTCCTATCAAAAAAATCGCTCACATGACCCAATTGTGATTTTGCTCTTTCCCTAGTTTGTAACATTGAAGCATGCTATAAAGGTTTTAAACGTCTTGTTGAAGATACTTTATTGTCTGTTAAGAGTGTTATGCATGTTTCAAAATCCTCCTTCTCTGCTAGTAGTTTGTGGGAGTTTTTTTTGGTTTTTTTTTTTTGGCATGCTTTTCAGTTACCATTATTTTATTTAAGATAGTGCTCGGACCATTATTTTATTTAAGATAGTGCTCGGTCCATAAAAAAACTGATATTAGGTAGGTGTTCATGTCGTTAAAAAAAAGATGCCATTCACGCTGAACATGAAATTAAGATCCCTTTTTCTTGATGCGTAGTTGCTGAGATTTTTAAAATGCAAACAGGCATAAATGTTTAGGTCTTGTGTAAAATGAAGACAACAGAACCACATGTTCGCCGCAAATTTATCTTAGGCCGCGTTTCCAGAAGTCTTAGCTTTTTTTTTTTTTTTTTTTTTTAGCGTTTGGGTGTCTCTCCATTTAAAATGCAACCTAGATCTCAAATTACACTTCTAAACATCTATGTACAAGTGCTATCCAGCTTAATAAATTATTAGACCTCCATGTTAAAATATATTTGCCTATCAATAATTGTCCAAAGCATTAGCCTTTGTCCTCAAAGGCTTCATATGTGTCAATTGTGAAATTTATGGGTGTATTTGAACATCGAATGTACAAAGTAGAACCTTAAAAGAATGTATTTTATAATATTGAACCTGCGATTTCATAATTTTATTAAACATGTATGTATATATATATATATATATATATATATATATATATATATATATATATTCAAACCTTAAGCTATTTGAATGATTCTCCATTTGTTTTTTATGCATTAGCCAATTGCAATACTAATTTGTTAAATAATAAATCATAATAAATATTAAGCCTACATTTATTGCTAGTTGCTGCTAAAACCATAGCCCAAAATTCAAATAACAGAACACTTCTCTATTTCATAAGAAAAAAGATTTAATTGAGAGAGGGAGAGAGAGAGAGAGAGAGAGAGAGAGAGAGAGAGAGAGAGAGAGAGAGAGAGAGAGAGTTATTCAAGTCATCGAAAAAAAAAAAAAAGGTCAGTTCTTTCGTAAATTAGAAGAATAGAGAATGTTCGCAGACTTTCGGAGAAACATTCTATCCGCTTAAACGTGCCAGTATCCCTATCTAAGCCCGCTATTACGGAGGGAAAACAGTTTTTTATAAAGCACCAGTTTAAAATAAGAACAATCCAAGCACTAGCTATTTCAAAATTCGCAGTTTTTGTTTGATTATTTGAACAAAACAACAAAAACGCTGTCTTGATAACAAGGAAAAGAAAAGATCACGTCTATATCATTGATTTTGTCGTCAGTATAGTGTGTAGAATCAGTGACCTGCTTGTAGTTTGTTGTCTTTTTAAAAAATTACACGTTCTTTTTTTTTTTTTTCACTTTCTGTTCCAAAGCGATATGTAGTATATTTAAACAGAAAAGTGACGCATATTTCAATTACAAGAAGAAAAAACAGTTAACTTGTTTCTGCAAAGCTATTAAAGTGAATAATACGTGTTGTAACTTTTATACGATATTAAATACTCGGTAAGTCTCAAGAGACAAGCCATCCTATGCCAACTTTTTATTTCTAATATTAATAATTTGAAAGCCAGTGAAGTGAATTGTCACAAATATATTACATTGCGTATGGAACCAAGAAAGATTTGTACAGTTTTTTTTTATTGGTTGTTTCAGATTTTTCCGGTCACTTTTTTTTGTCTTGAGAAAAGTGATATCTTTGTAACACGAATCTCTTTTTCCAATCACATGAGGTTTTTTTTTTTTTCATGCCCTTTTTTTTATGTCTTTCAGCTTTTTAAAGCTAACCGTGTAACATTTTCATTAGTGAGGCATATAGATCACACTTTCTACTAATATATTTCTGAAGTTTAATAATGGCCACCGAAATATTATATTTCTTTCCACAATCACAAACGAGATTCCCCTGATCACATCAATAATAATTCCTTGCTGTCTAAACATTTTTCCATATATATAGTTAATATACGATTTTTTCCCTTGAGAATTCTTTTCATCTATCTTTCGTTTCTTTTACTTTTTTTTTCTTTCATTTTCCGAGACGCATTATGATAAATCGTAAGAAAATTAGTATTGACTTCACCAGTGGGGGATATCCTGATTGTGTGTGCACATTGTTTTTTTTTCTATTTTTTACCCCCTTATTTTTCTATCTGTTTTTTTTTTTTTCTGTGACAGGATTTTTTTTAAAACCCATTTTTAATTTTGCGCGCGCGCGCACTCTCACTCACTGAACACGCACACCTCAGTGATTCAGTGAATGCAAGAAATAAGCCAAATAAACAACTTTACCACAACTAGCTTACCAAACACCGAATCATATTTTACAAGATGTGTTTTGTTTCGACATGACGATGGCCTTCAGATATATCAATCTTTCTTTCTTTCTATCTATCTATCTATCTATCTATCTATCTATCTATCTATCTATCTATCTAT
>BLXT01001321.1:1396268-1413465 GCA_019648995.1 Plakobranchus ocellatus
CAAGCCAAAAAAATCGTCAATATTTATTTCCTTTCTTTTTCTTTTTATTCTCACTTTTCTTTCGTCGGAACAATAAAACCCTGAAAAACTACCTTTGCGAACACAAAATAAACTGAAAACGTTAAAAAAAAAACTATGCTAATGAAATGGTTTTAATCCCCCAAATGAAAACCATTTATAGTGCCCCTTTGAAGTAATCCAAAAAGGAACAGTGATGAACGGTTCGAATTCAACTCAAAGCGACCAGAAACTGGTAATATGATTTTTTTTTCGTGAAAAGAAAAGCATCCGAATAAAGGGATACATTTGAATAATTGGTAAGCTTTGTTAATGTAATAATCGGCACAGACAAGAGATGTTCTTGACGACAATAGCGCAGGCGAAAACAGAATTCTTAAATGGAAAGCCGTTATAACAAGAAGAAGATAAAGAGAATCGAATAAAATTGGGGTTTAGCTGTTTTTCATGACAATTATATTAATTGTGAGGTCTAGACTAGCACTGACGAAATAATAAGATAAGAGAGGAGATTATGGCTCAGAAAAATACTCTGTTTTCCAAAGACTGATGGGCAACAAAAAGCACAAAAGCGAAAAAATTCACTTCATTGAATAAATCAGGAGGAAAATGCTGTTAACTTCAACTAATATTAACACTAATTTAAAAAAAAGAGAGAGGGCTTGACAGTGTTGTGCGAAACCAGTATAATTATTGAGGAGTGTAAAAAAAAAGAATAGCAAAAGGAGAGATAAACGATACTCGCCGAAAAGGGTGGATTTCATCACCCGTACTTGCAAATAAAGTAAAGATAGTACATTTCTAGTTTAACCAATGTCTAAAAAGCGCAGTCAATTGTCAATAAGTCTCGTGGGTCTACTTTTGGGAGGGCGGCGTTTTTGTTGTATTTGTAAACCTGAAAAAGTATTTCTCATTTAGATGATATTAATTTTGATGGATGATGATTGGCTGTGTGAAAAGCTGCTAAGTCAAGTTTTATTTTCGGAGATGACTAAGGCAAGTTTACAGACCGATTTCAGTTGAATCTGAACTTTTAGAAACACATTATTGTTTATCATTATATGAACATATTTACCTTGTACAATGAGGGTATTTTGCTACTTTAGTATCTGCAACATTTTCACCTTCAAGATTATTGAAGGTCGGCTCTTATTAAGACATACAAAGAGACCGAATGAATGTTACTAGTTTGATCAAGACAATACCAAGTATATCGCCGTCTTTAAATTTCGTATGATATGATTTATCGTGACATCTTTATCTCTTTTTTTTATAGTTCCTCCTGCAGACTCGGTCCAACTCCCAATTTTACGATTTTTTCATCGAAATCCACCGTGCAACTCATACACCTCCACACGTACACACACACGCAAATTTGTAAAATACATTTTCTTTTTATCTATTCTAGGTCTATATTTCGTCCATTATTTCATTCGAATGGAATCTAGAATCGACTGTATCATGAAACTAGATGTGGACTTGCTTCCAGGAAAAGACGTTATTTCTTTTTTAGATATTTACTTATGCACTTCTTTTACTATCGGCTTGCTTTGGTGTGTGAAACGAAGAACAAGACCTAGAGACTTGTTTAAAAAGATAGGTAATGAAAAAGACCCAACAAACGGCCTATTTGTGTTTCCTGAATTTAAATGATATGAAAAAATAAATTTATAATCCGGCTTCATCAGTTTCTAAGTACGTACTTGTTTGACAAATTTCGTAGCACTTCATGTAGTGGTCTTCAATTATTTAGTGGACGGATTTTTTCAAGCTTATTATTATATAATATATGTCGTTTGCCAAGAAGGAAAAAAAAAAAAAAAAACAATCGAGACTCCTTCTTGTTTCCCTAAAGCCCATTGCATCTAATATGATGCTTTCTGCGACTGCCATGTATAATTTCAAATTGATACTTTTGATTATTCTTAGTTATTAATTTTATCCACATCTTCATTTTCTTTTTCTTGTTATACATTTATTGCAGAGCCAGTAGGAAACTCTATCGGATTTTGATCTTGCTGAAAAAAATGACCACTAGGTCTTAAATTAAAATTACCTTAAAATAAATAAATACCGCAAACGTAAGCCAATATGAACTTCAGCAGATTGTTTCAAATAGCCGTTTGAGTCTAACAGATAAAATTGTAACGACGAGTAATTAAAAAGATCGCATAACTGTATGCATATATTTCGATCTTATCTAGAGGCTTAAACTTTCTCTGATGTATAGAATGCTATCTTTTTTTTCCAAATCGTATCGTGCATCTGCAAAACATATTGAACTATTTATGAGAAACTTTTTCTCTTGAATTTTTTACTAGTCCATTTTAACATTCAGAATCACCCTCACTTGACTTTTATTAACATTTGTCAGAGGTTGGAATTAAATGGGGAAGCGACAGTAGAGTCCCTCATATGACATTAATTTTGTAATTTAAAGTTGCTATGTTTTTGGTTCAAAGCCAAGTTTTATGAAAGAAAAAAGGTTTATGAGTCAATTAAATCGCGGCGTATTAAAATTCCTTTTCCTCAAATAATGATTATTTCTTCTCATGTTACGTTTTTTTCCCATTTATTAATCTACTTTTTAGCCCATTAGAAACAATTCGTAATCTCAAAGGGAAGAGAGAAAAAAAAAACGCAACGCTAGTTTTAGTTACACAACCATGTAAAATCGTAGAAAATCTAAAACAGATTATATCATAGAAACAAAGATGTTGTCTTCAGTGGAAAGCTCAAGTTTTCATACGACATAAAAAAAAAACTCTTTGATTTTACATTTATAGGTAACTGTGAAAGAAAATGTGAATTAGATTAAAAGGTCTGTTTTAAATTAAACCGTTTTGTAACAATGAAGACTAGATCTAGTCGATTGAGTGATTAACTTAATTTAGGGCAGCCAGAAAGGGTTGCGAAATGCAGTTTTTATGGTATTGG
The DNA here is from genome assembly GCA_019648995.1 of Plakobranchus ocellatus. Lineage (NCBI taxonomy): Eukaryota > Metazoa > Mollusca > Gastropoda > Plakobranchidae > Plakobranchus > Plakobranchus ocellatus. The sequence goes on from BLXT01001321.1 coordinate 1,399,224, forward strand.
AATCGTAAGCAATATTTTTAACACCTCATTCTCATGGAAAAGAGCGCGTGCAAAAAAAGCAAAGGTAAGCAAAAACAGGCTTTAAAAAAGCATAGCGGAGGGTAACAATTTTATACACATTTTTCGAAACTTAGGTATCTTAGATTTAATACCTGCGAGAGTTGATTTCAAGGTCTATCTCTACAACTAAATATAGCTTACTGGGAATATTGTAAACTTCAGGTGATGGAAGGCTGGAGAAAAAACAAAAAAAAATAAGGTATCATTTTCTCTAGACATCCGAGGAGAGAAATAAGTAAACACATATGACAATTAATGTGTGTAGAAGAAAATTAAAACATGAGAAAAGATGAAAAGGCAGAGGAAGAAGAAGGGATGCAGAGAAAGAAGAAAAAAAGATGAGTAAAATGATGCTTAAGAAAAGGGAAAAGAAAGACGACAACAAGGAGGAAGGGGAGAATAAAGAGAGTTAGACGAGATAACGACAACTTTGAGAAGTGGGGAAGAAGAAGAAGCATGGAGATCGAGAAGGAGGAGAAGGAGAGTAAGTATGGTGAGAAGGTGGAGCAGGGGAGCAAGGATAATAAGCAAAAGGATGAGGGGAGCAAAGGTGGAGAAGAGGAGAAGAGCAAGCATGGTGAGAAGGTGGAGGAGAGGAGAAGAGCAAGCATGGTGAGAAGGTGGAGGAGAGGAGAAGAGCAAGCATGGTGAGAAGGTTGGGGAGAAAAGCATGAATGGTGAGAAAGTGAGGGAGGGGAGACTGATGAAAAACAAACTAACAATGATCTATCTATCTATCTATCTATCTATCTATCTATCTATCTATCTATCTATCTATCTATCTATTTGAAAATACGTGTTTTATTACTAGTGATTGTTGGAAATGTCTAACCTCACAGAAATGAATGTCTACGTAAAACAAACTGACAATTATCTACCCATCTACTAAACATTATCAGTATACATAATATAATTAGTGAAATTACTAATCTACGTAGCAAGTTATTGTTCTACCTTTGTCTCTCCCACTTGGGTGGCCCTTCTTTTCTTTTTATCTTCCCGTTGTTATACCCTATAGTATAAACCTTCCATTTATTATCAGTTGCTCTCCATTTGCCCAAACATTGCAAATTTGCTTCTCTGCGCGTTTTGTCTCTTTTCATCCTTTCTCTCGATCACTTAGTCGCTTATATAGTTAATTTCTTCTCCATTGTCGAGCCTTAAGTTTACAGCCATCTTGTAAGTGCATAATCACTAAGTTATGACCATAATAATATCTCCTTTTTTTGTTCTGGCATGTGCGAGATTTCCACAAGATCTTGATTAACTTTGAGTACCTATTTCACTTCTTTGCTAATTATTAACGTAACAAAACTAGGGGCTTTTTTTCTGCTCCACTTCAGATTTTCTACTTCTTTGAAGTATTCCTGAGAGGATATTGAATTTGGTCCGCTTATTTTGTCGAGGGAAACATAATATCTTGGAAGTACATTTTCAAAATAAGTTATATTTCAGTAGGCTCAGGAGAGGGCCTGAAAATCAATAACATTGTCATAGTTAAAAAGGAAATGCCGGCTAACTAACTGTTAAACATTTTTTTTTTATTAATCGATACAAAAATCATTTTATGTTACGCGTTGAGATCTTATAATCTGTTCTTTCTTTCAATTTTTCAAGACCAGTGAAACACCCCGTTATTTATGTCTACTCGATCTGCTGGGTTTGTGCATAAAGACTGACCACATTTAGGTAATTTCAGGTTCTCAGGTCCGCCGTCAGGCCAGGGCACCGGTGACGAGGCTCGAACCCGTGACAGAAGAGTCCCTACAGATCTCAAGGCTGAGTTACCTTCTACTGTGTTATCAACACCGTTACACTCGGTCACACGTCTGAATTATGGCTAGAACTTTTCAAACTGATTCCAAAACATTTTCAAACTTAATTCACTATAGAAGTGAGTTTTATTTTAAGGTAAAAGGTTTGCACATTGCACTTGTTGCTAAATTCAATCGAAGTTTTTGCTGTTTTCTCTATAACAGATCGATATAATCATCCAATTTTTTTTCATTCTTTTTAAACGTTTGTATGCAACATTGTGACAACCTTTTCCAGCGGTAAAAATTTTACAGTATTTTCGTTTATTTATTTGGGATTATTTTGTCCCAAGGTTTGGTTCAATTTGATCATTCGCATAACTTTACGAAAATACAATTAAGTTTCAATTCGTCAAATTTACTTAACATTATCATTGCTAAGCTTAATAAAGGACAACTAGAGAGTAAACGGAGCAGGGCCGCCCGAAGGGAATTTTGACGTTCATATTTCTAACGTGAATCTTCTTAGTTCATTTTTCCAGCATTGATCCAATTTTCATACTTGGGAAATTCTTGCGCATTACTTTAAATGAGCAGTATTGGCTTAGTTCTGGTTTGTTCAAACTCCATTTTTTTCAAAATGGGGAGAGATTTTAGTAATGGATGGGTACTTAAATCAACTTTTATTTCAACTCAAGAATAAAGAGTTTTGTCCATCTACTACAGGGTTTTCCATGTCTAGATTGTTCTAAATCCACATCGTTTCTAAGTTTTTTAGGGCTTGTTTATTCTAACTCCTTTTGAGCCAATCAGAGAATAGAATGAAGACTGACTTTGTTCTACCTCCTGGGTGCGACAATATTTTGAGTTATTGTTTGTACTAAGTACGTTGACCAATTATATTAAAAATGACGGCTATCGTTGAATTTAAGAGCTGTGAAATGGGAAAAAAATATCGCTTCTAACTTTTTAAAAGTACTTTTTCACTTAGTATAATTATGAAGGTTAATTTATAATACGATGTATTTTTTTACCTGATAATTCTGAACTAACGCAGATATAGATAGTTTCCCCTGACAGCAGGGCTAAATTCTTGTTTCTTCCAGCTCCACCTAAACGCAAGAGACTTAAAGTAATTTGATCATTGAGTCTAGATCTTGTTTTTTTTTTCTAAGTCCAGGCGAATATTAGTCGCCTAAGTCTAAAAAGCGAAGCAATGATGTAAACTCTAGATCTAGAATCAAATGCAAACTTTAGATTAGATCTATAACCAAGATATGAAGTAAAAATGTTTGCCTTATAGATTTAGATAGCACCATATCATTTTGAGTCTTTCTAAACAGAAGTGAGATGTTTTGAATAGTAACTATAAATAACGGTTTCATTTTTTTTCTTTATAGTTTCTATCATTGAAAAGTAAATGAATGTAATGATACTGCTATAACTACTGACTATTAGTTTGGCAGAACGATCTGGTAGCGCTACTGCTACTGTACATCACATTCTGAATGCAGAATGGACGTGAGCAAAGATATTAGTGTCGCCTCTCCCCCCCCCCAAGTCTTTGAACCTCCGCCAAACGTCAGAAGATTGTTTTAAAGTCAAACGGAGGCAGCAGAATTTGCTTCTATGTAGGAACTGAATGAATACCTCTATGTTACGCAATGCTTTTTGTGGCATTGAAATAAGCTAATGGTCGTTTCGGAAATGAATTATTTTGTATGCGGTACATCTAAGCCTTTATTTCTTATGTTAATAATTGAGCTCTAAGCAAGAATAGTTACTTTGATTTTGGATTCTGAAACACTTAATAAATTGCTGACATAATCATGTTAAAATATATTGTTAGCTTTTCCTCACAACTCAAAATTAATGACAATCTAAGAAAACCATTATGACTATGTCACCCAACCTACCTAGCGCTTCAGCTAAAAGCAAGTTCTTGCCTTAACTCACTACGGTAACAGAAATGGCAGTGCTTGCATCAATGCAGAAATAGAAATGATGATTTGATCTTCATGTCAATACTTTCTTATAGCAGGTTTCAAAGGAGGGACTGTCCAAGAAACGTATATGTATGACTAGAACATATTTCAAGCGGACAACCTTATTTATAGAGAAAACATTTAATATTTCTTTTTTAAAATTTTTGTTTGCAGTTTGTAGTTTAAGCCGAAGAAGAATAATAAACTCGCTCTAGGATTCCAGTACGCCTGCTTAAGCTACAGACGTGATCAGTGATGATTTTTAAAGCTCAAATTACATTGTGAGAGAAGCATCCGATTCTTCTGCTCAACAACCTGTCGCCGCTACTTAAGTGTCTGGTCTATGTGCAGAACAACAAAACTTTGTATTTCACATTTTTCCACCTTTATAACTTTATTCTCACACAGCTCTTTGAGAATGGTTCACATAAGCTTAGTCTGATTAACAATTGATTGAATTACTTCGTAATAGTAACCATGTCCTTGCATAACAATAGATGTACTTATATATAATAATTTTAAAATGTATGCACATAATATTATAATTATAATTTATGGATGAGACTGGTAAGTTGATTGCCTGCTCTGGACAGTGATGGGTGCAGCAGTAACTATGGAATGAAAGTGGAGTGTGGAGTGCTTAGCATTGCTTTTGCGTTGGTAGGTTGACCTGAAGATTTATATTTTTTTAGCATGTGATTAAATTTCTTTGATGTCATTTAAGTATTTACATATAAATAATTTACAAGGTTTCCATAACTCTTACAAATCTATGCTGGAAAGTAAACTTAACATATCAATAAATTAATACTGTGCACTTCTGAATGTGATGTCCACTTCTGCATTTTGTATTAGTTTTTGCATTATTTTTTTATCATTATTATTTTTGTTCCTGTCTCTACGTCCCAAAGAAATTTGTTTGTTTGTTCATGTAGTCTTCTTCTCATTTTCTTTCTCCTATTTCTTGTTGTTCTTCGATGAGCTAACATGAATGTTAATTCTGCACATACCTTAATAGTGCAATTAGAGTTTGCCCACAAATATTTGAATGCTTTGGCTCAACCTTTGTTTCTCTATATTACTTACCTATGACTGGGTCGTAAAGCCCAAAATCAAGTTGCTGTGTCCGGTATGAATAAAATTTGGTGAAAATTGTTTTGTAATTTTTTAATATTTTGAAAGCTCTTGTAATTGCATTAATTTCAGTTTAGCTGCAGCAGGCAACAAGTACATTACATTCATATATTTTATCAAAGAATGTGTACCTGCAAAATAAAATATATTAATAACCCCAAAATTATAGAGGTCCATAATTTGGTAGATTCTAGCTCTATCGTAATTTAAAAGTTAAAGAATTCAGAACGCCCATCTCGTATTGTTTAGCCCTAAACCTCGATAAAAACCCACTTAACAGATTCTGGAACCTGATTTCAATATACATAATTGTTGCGGAAAATGAAGTCTGAAGAAACAAGCAGTGAAAGCAAGAGATGTATAATGCTGGCTTTTTGTTCTATTTGGAGTTGGAACACTCAAAAACTGAAGAGATCTATTCTTTCAGTTAGAAAATTGGAGTTAGAAAAACTGAAATTTCGACTGTGCAAGGCGAAAATGTGTTTAAGGTATTGTTTAAGCCTATTAAAATATTCTTTTTTGTCTAAAGTTTGAAAAAAAGTATAGCTTCAACAATAAAACATTCAAACTCGATTTTCTCAGTTTTACAAATTGTGGAGTTAGACCAAAACAAAAACTAGGGTGGCAGCAGGTAAAATAAATCTAGAACTAGACTAAGATTCTCAATTGTCTACATTTTAGACCAGTGGCAAATCAATTCAGAAAGTTTGAGATAAGGATACCACTTTCAGATACTCATGTTTAACAATAATAGAGATATGAGCATGCAATCTTTGCAAGCTGTATTACATTTAACAAAATGTAGTCTTCAATGTTCATATTCATTATACTTTTGTATTTACTGCACATTATTAGGTGTTGCTTAGTTGACTCTACATTTTCCGTCAGACTTCCCATACCTTCATCAAGTGAATATCTGAGGAAATAGAAAAGGCTATGTAATCCTTAACTCCCTTAGGTGGCCTGTTGTGTTCGCACCTCTGTCACTGTGAGGGCAATTCTTTTGAGACGGGTTTACGCAGCCAACAAGTTTAGCAATAGAAGGGGACGATATTCAAATGCAGTTGAAGGACCCCATCAAACATGTCAAAGCTGTGTTTTTTGGTGTGTTTTTTTCTTTTTTTATTATTTTAAATTAGTATCACCAAAGAATACCTTTGATGGTCTCTAAAGACTGAAATTTGAGTTTGCAGAATGAGCTAAGCGAAACTCAACTATAAAGACAAAAAAAATCCGACCGGGCTTGGGTTTGAAAATTCATGAATCGACCTTAAACTATCAGAATCGACTTGAGCCTTTGGTCTTAACAGGGAAAAGCCTATTCTATGGACGGTAGAGAAAAATCACAAAAATTCTAGGTGTTCCAGCATAAATAATAATTATGATTTCTTATTGTTATGACATCCGTGCAACCAAGCATAAGGGTTCTATCATGAAAGAGACACTTTAAAAATATTCGAACGATTTTAAGGTTTTGTTTCCTACATTGCGATTAGTAAGATATATTCTTCTGATATCATAATCACTTTACATTTCAGCACGAACTTTACTGTGTTCTGTAATATTAAGGACGGCTGCATTTCAATCTCTAACTATTTCATACTTTTTAAAAACACATTATTTTATTTAGCATTGTGGGATGCCATAATTCAAATTTTACAAAACTTTGACAAATCATTCAATTCTTCAAGTTAAATATATTGTCCATGTCTTTGATCATCTGTGCTAGTTATCTAAAGATGACTTTGAATTCTTACTTTTGCCTCAAATAAAGGTTTGAAGAAACGAAGAAGCGCATGTATCCACCATTTTCATGACAACTCAACCTATCTATCTCTGTTTGCTTATAGCATTATGCCAAACATAATTTTATAGCAAGCTGTGCTGTTTCTTTTGGCTCAAATAGTTCTTTTTTTTTTCCTTGTAATTTTCCACACAATTGTCATGCTTTTATAATGCTTAATATGGTAAACTGATTCTGCTTCTCTTTGAGTGTACACACATGATTCAATTTCTGTACACATGTTGATGAATTAAACTATGTTAATAGAACAGGCCCCGGCCCATTACATTTAGGTCATATTCCTTGTGCTTAAACTCAAAATAAATTTAGGCATAAAAAATACCATTCTCGCTGAGCATAAAACCTCCGAATGATTATATCAGTCTCATTCCTAATTGCGTAAATGGCAATAGTGTAAAATAATAGATGTAAAGCCCGAAAAATTCAGCGATGAATAAAACTAGGCCACATCAGTGAAAATCTATTCTCGGTAAAGATAGATAAGAAATCTAGATAAAGCAGTTCTATGGTATTATTTACTTTCCTGTACTATGTTCCTGTCTTTCGCTCACAGCTGTAAGATCTGTATGATTCTAAGTTAACCTCGTCGAGTAGAAGACGCATTTGATGAGAGATGGTAAATGCATTCATGTGAGTCATTTTAATGTTTTCGGCAGGAAAACCACTTTCCAGTTACTTACAGTTTTGTCTTATTTATTGTTTGATGTTTGTTTTTTGTTTGCTTTTTTTGGGCGGCATAGAGTTGTCTTTTTAGGACACGCATAAATATTGCGTCTAGTCTAATTTTACCATTCTCAACGCTAAAGTGATCACACAATTATGAAGAGACTTTTTGAAACCAAACAGTTGTAGATAATTCATTTTGGAATCAGAATAGTGTTCTTACTTTTATAACTTGATTACATGCTATTATTTTATGCATTTAGAAACGTTTGTATTTGTTTGATATCCTCACTTTTTGCTGGGATTTCGAGACTTTAAGAATGACTTTGCATGTACATAACATTTTTTATCTTTTTATTGGAATTATTTTACTACATTTTATGATTGTTTCGAAGATTTATTTACGTTTTACAGCCTTGCACGCATACTGTAACCTTTGAGATCTTATAAAATTAAAGATTTTCGTTATTGCCCTACTAACGTTCTCTGCTGTGCATTTTATTGCATTTTGCATAATTATATTTCGCTTTTGTTTTATTCTCCATGTAAACTTTCTTTCTTTTCTTTTAAATTATCCACAGAATGACTAATGATGAAATTTCAATCCGATGATGTGATACAAGAATCGACTTATTTGACTTGCTCAAGATTTTGTAGCAACCAAAGATCTGTCTGTTTGAATAGCGATTATTACGCTACGATGATCTAACAGTGTTGTCTTTTTTGCATGAAAAAACACAGTGCATTATCCATAACTTTTGTTCATTGGAATTCATTTTAAAATCATTCATTTGATGTGAAAAAAAAGAAAGGATGTACTTGAATAACACTAAAGCGTTCATACTTTAACTGCAGCCACCAGAGAACAAAGATAACTGCAGCCATCAGAGAACAAAGATAACTGCAGCCATCAGATAACAAAGATGGAGCTTACATTTCTTGCACTTTCGTTTGTCCTATGTATTCATCAAGTGTCATCTAGCGTCCTGAACGATCTTTTGCTGAACGAAAACTTTAAAAGCAATGAGCTTTTTCTTTGCAACAAGACTCAAACTGAAGATAGAGGTAGTGTTTTCATGAAAGACGTTGAACAAATAAATGGACCTCAATGTATTTTGCATATCGATGTGCCCAATGCGAGCTCCATACGCATACTTTTTCTACCTCTTTCACCTCGTCAGAAAACTACTAGCTCGCCATCTGCATTTGGGGTACGTTTTAGACCACGTATACTTGTTTACAAAAGCCACCCAAAAATTTTATCACTCTCTCCCTTCTTTGATTGGGAATTTTCGACGAGAGTGACTGTTCAGGAATTTCATTCATCAAAAGTGTGGTTAGTTTATAAACCTCTGCAAACTTCGGTAAATGAACACAAGCTGAATCAGAAAATCTACATATCGATTTCCTACGTGGCGAATTTTGATGTTAAAAAGAACCTACAATGTGCAGATTCAGGACCGGAGGCAGTTAATCATGGCACATTTCACATTTACAACAGAATGCTTGGAGATGCTGCTGTTTTACGATGCAACGATGGCTATGTTATCCCTAATGGTTTTGAATCATTTTCTCACTGCATCTTCGATGAAGGGAGCAGAACTTTGACTTGGTCGAAATCTAACTTTTTATGCGAGAGCGTTTGCAAGCATCCTCCTGAAGTTGACCACTCCAGCGTTAACAGATGGTCTGACACAGATACGCTGTACATGGACCATGTTACAGAACCAGGCAAGCAAAACCAAACAAAATTTACAGCACAGTATACCTGTAAGCCTCCGTATATAATGCATCCTGCAAATCATCCAGGGATTATGACTTGTACGAGTAACGAACAAACATTTTTATCAGCAATAGTAGCAGTGGCAGCAACAACAATTGCTCCCATGTGGCTTCCTAAGTTGCCGTCGTGCGTAATTCCTGATTGTTTCTCTACAACAATTCTCAACCAACGCCAAGGTGCTGTCGTGAATCCATCCTACCCATCCAATTTGCTGACTGGAGGAAGGCGCCACTGTCGCTGGGAAGTTTTGGCACCTCGGAAAAACATATTTATCCACATCTCTACATTATATATAGATCTACCCGCCTCAGATAATTCAACTAAAGTAGAGATCTTCGACATCGGTCATGCAAGACCGATTAAAATTCTGGTCTTGTCTGGACATACGGTTGGCCTTCCACATGTTATCAGTGAATCATCCAAAGTTTTGATAACCTACACTGGCCCTGTTGAAAATGTTACAGGTCTAAGGGGATTTTATTTAAAATACGAGATGAGGCCAAAAGGGTTGAGATTTCGAAGGGCATCAGAATCGAGAGGAACCGCTGATTTACAAGTAAGAACACGAGTGTTAGCTTTCAAAAAGAGATTGAATTACTAGTCAGTCAGAATTTTCGAAGCTTTGAACATGCGCTTATGTGTATGTGATTATTAAGCATAAATCTCTTGCTTTAATCATTAAAAATTGTGATTTTTCAAATTATTAATCATAAACATTTAAATCTGCCAGTAGGTCAGGCATCTTTTCTGTGACCATCACATCTATTTACAGACCATTATCCTATAGCTTTGCCTTTCTCTTTCTTTTCCTCTTTCAAATGTATCGTGGCTAGTGAGTCCGCCCTGGCCTGACGGAGGGACTGAAAGCCTGAGATCATCTTGCTGTGGACTGGCTATATACAAAAACCCTTCAATTGTATCAGTCTTATTTTATTTTACATTTTTTGGTGTCTGATTACTTACCAAAGATCATGAAAAAAATAGTGATTCATTATGTAAAACAGTAGTCGTTATATTGAATAAATTTTCATATTTAATATAGGCATTCATGCTTTTCAACATGTTTCTCATCCTAATTTAAGCCTTCCTCGTCTTCGTCTTCCTCTTCCTTAACGCTTTTTAATACTATATTATCATTATCATCTTCATAATTTTCATTATTTTTATCATCAGAATCATTATCTTCTTCGTTAAGTTTATCAGCAGCGCAATCATCATCATCGTGATCGTGATCGTCATCCTTATCATCAATATCATCATCAGTTTATTATCACCATCATCATTATATCATCGTAATCACCATCGGTTTATTATCATCATCACCATCATAATCATCATCATCATCGTAGTCGTCTAAGATATCATTATCACCATCATCATTATCATCATCATCATCATCATCATCATCATCATCATCATCATCATCATCATCATCATCATCATCATCATCATCGTCATCCATTCTTTCTCTATTGTTTGAAAAGAAACTTTAAATTAAACAAGTTTTTTTTTACGGCACCAGCATTTATCTGTCTTAGTAAACATATTTTTGTATTATTTAAATCCTGCCTTACCCTTGAACATAAAAAATTGCAATATTAACTTTCAAAATACCTTTTTGGCGTAGGGTTCTGGCAGCTCAGCCTCTGGTGCAGATGAAGAAACCTCAGTCTCTAATGAAGTTGCTGCAGCAGCCCAAAATACAACCCCTCGCAACTTTTACAGCACCGTAAAAGGGAACTCGGAAGATTCTCCTGATAACGGCCTCATTGCCGTGTTTGTAATCATACCACTAGTGGTTTTGATTCTTATTTTGGTAGGGGGCTACTTCTGGTACCGTCGCAAGTACCCTGTGCGCATGATTCTGGGACGGGATGTGTCAAAATTCACCAACCCGAAATATGCGCGGCCTAATCGGGAGGCTACGCTGGTGCGCAACGACGCAGACAAGTTCTTCAGTGAGCCTCACGATGACACAGATGGTATTTGTTCGTTAGAAATGAATCCTGAAAACCCGAGATATGAGCAGTACGATAATCCCGGCTACCAAGCAGATGAAACAGATGAAATGGGCGTGTCGGTAGACGACGAAGAAGAGGAGAGACAGTTTCGCGCAAAGAAGAGTTGGCTTTTCCGTCGTTCTGAAGATAAGGGGATTGATGGTAAAGCTCGAGGAAGGGCATCTAAAGGGGACAGCTTTAGCGACAATCAATCACATGATGATGTATCCTTGGAAAAAATTAATGAGTCTGTGACAGTGAAAGAAGATGACAGAAAGAGATCGGCCAGTAGAGATTCTGTAGCTTCCGATATCTCCAGACTTATGAAAGAACAAAGTGTAACCCCAAAACATCCCAGACGAGGAGTGTCAAATGATCAGACTACAGAGAGTTCAAGCACAACTGGGTCTGTTGTTTCCTCGCACAGTGTCAATATCCACAGTGAAGTGAATAAATCTGAGGCGAACTCTCGGAGCGATCTTACAGAAAGCATAGAAGAAGAAAAGATCGAAAAGATCGCGCAAAATGTAGAGGTAAAGAGTGAAGATGAGGAAAGTAATTTCATGAAGACTGCAAAAGTAATCTTTGAGCAACCTTCCCTTGAACAGGTTATGGCCGTGGCAAAAGCCAGATCACGCTCTATGAGTGCTGGGAATATTAAGCTTGATCTCCACGCTCGTCAACGTAGCTACAGCGTCGATCCGACCAAGTCTGCCAGAAAAACGTCGCTGCACGATGAAACCATATTGGCAGCATACGCGAAATCTTTGGCTGGGCGACAGATTTTAGAAGCCCCCATCTCCTCAGCCTCCTCCCAGCACTCCATGGACACTGGTCCAGAGCTCTCTATCTACTCAAAGTCATCGCCCAGCAAGCAGCCTACATTGAGCGCTTCTATTGTCGGTGTAGACATTAAAGTACGAACTGCGTCTGACGTATCTTCTGGGTCGTCGTTTTCTGTTCGAAGTGTTGATGGAAGTAATGGCGCTGATAGACGTAGAGGCTTGTCCCTCGCCTCCACTAATAGTAACCCTCATTTAGTTACTGATTTAGACGACACTAGCCAAGAGAGTGCGGACGATGCAGCGACAGAAGAGAAAATTGATGCATCTGATCTGCAATCGGAAGAAAACCAGAGCAATGCAGAGGAACCACAAACGGAAGAAGATGCAAATGTTAAATCGTTTGTTGAAAGTTCGCCATCAGATCAAGAGGTAATGGAACCTTCTAAGGAGGAATATGCGTTTAAAATTCCAGAGGAGGGTAAGAATGCGACTTCAAACAATGTCAACGGAGGAGTCAGTTCGTCTGAAAATTTGTCAGAGCCTGTGCATAACACATCAGTTAATGTCACTGAGGAAAGCAGAAGGCATTTATCGAATGAAGACGAAGATAGTAGTGAAAACAACGGTTTAGCTTTCGAAGAAGTTGTCAGTGGTCATTCCCAGCATCTTGCCGAGCAAAAGCGTACCTCTGATGATAACTCATTTCCAGGTGCCAGCTTGAGTGCTGATGAGAGTCTTGCCTTTGTCGTGACTCAGGGCGAACCTGAAAAAGATATTCAAACCATTGAACAAGTTGGTACTGTCTTGCATCATGAAGATGACTTAACAAATAAGGAAAATGATGCAGCAGAAATGACAGAGGGTTCTGAGTCAGCAGATTCCGAATTATTTAGAACCAAAAATACTCAACAATCGGATCTCAGTGCTCAGCCTGATAATTCGAATGAGTTTGTGAAAGATAGACAGAAAGAGAAATTAGAGGATGAATCTAGTGGGGTAATGCCAGAGGAGAAAACCAGCCAGGTAACTGGGTCGAGTGAAGATGGGAGCGATCAAGAAGGCGATGTTCCAAAACGTTCTGATACTAATTTAAAACATTCAAACAGCTCTAGTAGTGGTGAAGAGGTTACAGAATTAAATAATTTGGTGAAAGATAAAGAATCAACGGATGACTCGGATAGTGACAGTTCGGAGTCTGGTGCTAGCGGTGTTGCAGCCACATATGATTTTGGAGGCGGAGACAGTGATGAACACGCAGATGAAGTCAGCAAATCAGAAAGTGAGTCAGAGGGCGGGTCAGATAGCAAGTCAGATGATGATTCCGAGGAGAAACAAGATGAGGAAACTGATCCAGGCGATGCAGGCATTGCTGGCCCTGATAGACTCGCATCCCTTCATCACACCAAAGCATCTCCACGAGATTCCTCCATAACAGATTCGTCTCAGTCACAAGGCTCAAATTCAGATACAGATAATCATTTACAGAGTACTTCCACTGCTACTCACAATATTCAACTAGGTTTAGATACAAGCACCTCCCAAAAGCGTGTCAAAATTCTTCCTCTAGCTATCAATTTAAGTGATGATGACGATGAAGATGACGATGACAAAGGTGATAAGTATAGACTTTCTGACGATGAAATATCAGATATTCTCAATTCTAGCGACGATGAAAATGATACTGGGAAAAGTACCTTTGACGATGCATCGATTGCCTTACAACCATCCCGCTCTAGCCCAGCTACGTACACGTTTCAAAGTTATGATAGTGATGACGAAGATATTGATGTTTGAAATTATTTATTTTATTATCTTTATTAATTTTGTTCATGTTGTATAGGTGCACGAAATCAATTCTCGACTGATGTATATTACATTTTCGACATGGAGACTTAAGCAATATTTTTAAAAAATAATTACATTACAATGAACATATGCTTGCAAATATAAACTTGCGAATATTCTAACCATGGTTTAAATATTTTTAAATTAAAGGGCTACTTACGTACGATATTTAATATGTGTTTTGCCATTTAATTATAACCTTTGAAAATTAAAAAAAATTTGTTGTATTATTTAGGCCGCCTATATTGCTTTTGTGATTTCTTCGGGTTGTCAATCAATCTGTAAATTGTGTTTTATACACGTTACATGTTCATACTGACCCTGTGTACAATTTGTCGCTTATATGTCACATGTCGTGTATTATCATATTTAAGATTTAAGCCGTACCTTCTATCATCCTCTCTTTTCCCACTTGCCCTCAAAATACTC
>BLXT01001321.1:1511947-1525149 GCA_019648995.1 Plakobranchus ocellatus
ATTGTTATACTGGCAGATCTATGTTAGTAAACACTTTTTGTTGCAAGAACAAGTTGTTTCCTACTTGCATTATCAATATTCAAATTCCATATTTTTCCGGTGATGTAGAGGCATGCTTGTTGGATCACCCTATCGCAGATGTTATCCTTGGTAACATCAATGGCTTGAGTTCAGAGAGCCCACTATCATTTGATTCAGATTCATCTGCTGTATTCCCGGATTCATCATTTGCTTGTGTCGTTTCTCGGGCCCAGGCATCGAAAGCTTCGGTTGGCAATGAGTTGCCTATTTCTGACACTCCTACACATTTCGATGTGCTAGCTCGTTTTTCTGACCTTCCGGTTAGACAAGGGGAGGACCCTTCTTAAGCACCATGGTTCAAGCGTGTTGGTTTGCCACCAGTTGCTGGTGTGTCTTTTCGGATTGAGGATGGAGTTCTTAAACGGCTTCCCGCTAGGTCGGAATTTGCTACAGTTCAGACTACTATTGCAGTGCCTGAATCACTGCGCCAAATTGTGCTATAATACGCACATGAGTCAGATTTAGCGGGCCATTCGGGTTTTCGGAAAACCTTATCGGCTATCCGTACTCATTTTTTCTTGGCCTGGTGTGTGTTCGGATGTCAAGAACTACACCACCTCCTGTCACTTGTGCCAGATTAAACCTCGCACTGGTCGAGATTGGCCAGCGCCGTTCCAACCGGTCCCGATTGTCGGTGAACCATTTGAGAGAATTAATATCGATCTTGTTGGTCCGCTTCCACTTTCAAGGGATAGATATAAGTATCTGCTAACTCTTGTGGATGTATCTACGCGTTGGGCTGAAGCCGTCCCGCTGCGCAGGATTACGGCTAAAGATATGGCTGAAGCTCTTTTCTATATTTGTCAGACTTGGTTTTCCTAAAGAAATCCAGTCATATCGTGGTCAGCAGTTCATGTCCAAGTTGTTGGCAGAATTCAATAGTCTGTGCAACATCAAGCTCTTCGTATCCACTGCGTATCATCCTCAGACTAACGGAATTATTGAACGTTTTCATTCTACACTTAAGTCTATGATCAGGAAACTGTCACATGAATCTCCTACGGAATGGAATCGTTTTGTGCCTGCGGCATTATTTGCCTACAGAGGTCAAGTTCACTCATCTACAGGGTTTTCCCCCTTTTTCTACTTTTTGGTAGAGCTTCCAGAGGTCCAATGCAACTTTTAAGTGATGTTTTCCTCAACAAGGATCTCTCTGGTGAAACGTCGTTCCAGTACCATTATGTTATAGACCTTCAGAATCGAATAAGAAAGGGTTTGGCGACTTGCACATGATTCAGTACGTGATTCGGTTGATGAGAGTCGACTTCGTCATGAACCAAAGTCGAAGTTGAAACATTTTGTTCCGGGTGATGAAGTTTTGGTGTTACTCCCTACTTCAGACAATAAACTTGTATTGTCCTATAAAGGACCTTACAAGGTGGTTGAGAAACGCACGAGTGTTGTTTACCTTGTCGATCTTGGTGATCGGAAGTGTACTTTCCATGTGAATCTTCTCCGGAAATATAAGCGTAGCACTTACGCTCCTCCTAGTGATAACTTGGTTGGAGTTGACAGCGCATGCTCTAGTCAGGCATTTGCTGGTGCGACATCATTTAGTGATCTGTCTGCATTTCCTTACAGTTGAGCCTTCCTTAAGTGTTAATACTGTTATTGATGAGAACTTGGATCCTAATCATGATTCGAATCTTAGGTTTTGTGAAACTATTTGTTTCGCAGAGCCTACTGCGTATGTATCAGCCATCTCAGAAGAGGAAGAAGAGGATGGTGGTGAGATAGGTTCATTGCTTACGACTCCGCCTTTGGCGTCAGAAAGTGGTACAGTTGTCATTGATCCGAGTTTAAGCGCTTCTCAGGTTCAAGATGTTAAAGAGTTGATGATAGAGTTTCAGGATATTCTGACGTCTGTTCCTGGATGTACTAACACACCCTGTCATGAGATTAGACTTACCACCGATGATTTTATACGGGTTAAACCCTATCCGTTATCTTTTGCTGCTCGAGAGTTTGTGACTCAAGAAGTTAATGACCTATTTTCTTTAGGAGTGATTGAGCCTTCGGATAGTCCTTATTGTTTTCCTACTGTGGTAGTGAAAAAGAAGAATGGGTCTATGAGACTATGTATTGACTTTCGGAAATTGAACGCAGTAACAGTGTTTGATGCTGAAAACATTCCTCGGCAAGAGGATCTGTTTAATCAGTTGTCCCATGCTACGATCTTCTCGAGTTGTGATTTATGCAAGGCCTATTGGCAGGTCCCTTTGCATCCAGACAGTCGTAAGTACACTGCTTTTCAGACTCCATTGGGATTAATGCAATGGGTAAGAATGCCTTTCGGGTTGGTTACGGCCCCAGCTACCTTTTGTAGGCTAATGGGGTTAATTATTGGTCAGACTCCTGACCTACTCTCATATTTTGATGATACTCTTGTTTTCGCTACATCATGGCAGCAACACATTGTTGCTTTGAGATCTTTGTTGGTGTTACTTAGACATCATGGGTTACATGTGAACCCTTCTAAAGTGTCTATTGGTACCTCTTCTGTTGAGTTTTTAGGTCATATGGTCAGTTCGGGTACCTTAGTCCCCGTCCAGAATAAATTGGATAAGATTCTTCAGTTGTCAGTTCCTGTAAAGAAGAAAGAAGTTCGCAGTCTTCTTGGGTTGGTGCATTATTATAGGCATTTTATTGCTAATTTCGCATCGATTTCTGCATCTTTGTTTGATATGCTTCGTAAAGGAACATCAGAAAAGGTCCAGTGGACTCCTAGATGTGATCAGTCTTTGGCTGAAATTAAGAGACTTTTGTCGTCTCCTCCTATTCTTATTATTCCAGATATGCAGGAGACGTTCATCGTGAGGTTTGATGCCTCGGATTTTGGTATAGGCGCGGTACTTCTACAGGATCGCGAGGGGATCCTGATGCCGTGTCGCTATGCGAGCCGAAAACTCCTTTCACACGAAAGTAGATATTCGGCTATTGAGAGAGAGGCATTGGCACTGGTATTCGCTGTCACACAGTTCCAGCGATACTTGATTTTTAAGCATTTTATTTTACAGACAGACCACAAGCCTTTGTCATACCTTAGAGCAGGTTCCCCGAAGAATGCACGCCTGATGAGATGGGCTTTGGCATTGCAGAAATTTTCGTTCCAGGTCGTTCACATCCCTGGATCTGATAATGTCCATGCAGACGTTCTGTCGAGACTATGTTAAACTGCACGCTTTCATTTTTTGCTTTTCATTCCTATGTCTAATATTTTTTTTTTCCTTGACAGGATAAGTAGGCTTTATTTTGGACTGATAATGGGTTGGTCATTTTATCGCCATGGATTTATGCCTATGATACCGTTTGCTTTGCTGTGTATGTTTCCTATGCAATTGTTTACTGCGTCGTCGTGTTTCTCTTTTGTTGCAGGTGCTGCTACTCTTGGTCCTCGGTGGCAACGTTACTCTCAACATAGTATGAATGTTATGTGAATTTGGATTTTTATCGTTCGAACCTATGGTTCTCTCTTGGGATGGGGGTAAATGTTGGGACTAGTATAGTTATGTTTTGATTTTAGCTGAGCATAGTTGGGTACTTGGTGTGTGTGTTGTGATTGGTTGGTAAGGCCACGTGACAACGGCGAGCGGACGAAACTATGCCTTGGCGGGATTTCTTCAACGGTGGAACCACTCCTATTTTATCGCTCGTACTGAACAGTCGTGGACGATCCTGGCTGCAAGTTGTAGCGGATGTCTGACTGCAGAGAATACATATTGTAATCTTATTACCACCTGATTGGATCTAAATTTATATTTATTGCTTGAGGCTGTGTGCCTATCCAGACTGATGTCTAATGTCTACGTATTTATGTTTCTCTTGTGAAACTGAAATGGTGGTATAACGCAATCAAATCTATATTGATATTTATTGCTTGAGGCTGTGTGCCTATCCAGACTGTTGTCTAAAGTCTACGAATTTATTTTTCTCCTGTGAAACTGAAATGGTGGTATAACGCGTAACTATTATTGTACTAGCTATTATTGCCCCTCACGCAAGGGCTTGTCACCTGGACTTGTGAACGACAGTATTGTCGGTGACAATGAATGTAAGTGGTGAACATATGGACATGATACTAGGACTATTATCACTGTTTAAGTGATGAACATGTGAGGAGATTTAGGTTGTGTCGGAGCTGAGGATCATTAACTGAACATTTCTATGAACATTGGATTTATTCTACTGCTCGCTACAAGTTCTACGGACGAGGATCATCGATGGATTAAGTTTAGAAGCGTGTGCATGTGCGAGTGAACAGTGTGGGGATTATAACTATAAATTATATCTATAGATCAAACCTATTAATTATATCTATAGGTTGTGCCTATAAGTCTATTGATCTATGAAGTAGTTTTGAGGAGTTACCTCGTGAGTGGATTAATCTGTATTAACCTATTTAATTGTATAAGACATTCTATCTCATAACGCAGATTTCAGATTACTCTGTATTGTCGTGCCTGCGTGCGTTGACTTGTATTTGGCTCACCTCGTATCTATCTGTCTCCTTCTTTGTGTAACTTCCCTACTTCTTTTTATATTTATTCGTTTATTATAATATAGTTTTTCTGTCGCCTATCCCCAATGTTCTGCCTTTTATTTGGGGTGAATCTCTCGTGCAGTCGATGTAGTTAAATCTTATAGTGATTGTTGTTTTTAAGTTGTGTGTAACCGTTGACAGGCCGTGTGCGTCCCAACATATATATTAATTGCTTTTAAAAAATTTGAAGTAAATTCTTATACATCATATTATTGCTTTTTTTTTTTTTGGCTTCTATCCTGGATTTTTATGAAAATCCATTCACCCTCTTTTTATGGACAAGACATGATATACTTTGTGCCGCAGAGGTGACATGCTAATTTGCACGACTTGAAGGAAATCATTCAATGACGCTGTATAATTAGTTATATAGATTAGCACATCTTTTTAGGTGAATTTTTTTTTAATCTGGCTTTTTCAATTGTTTGATTTCATGTTAAATATTCCTTGTCACACTTTTCTGACATGACAACAGCCTCTTTAATTTATTAATCTTAGTTGTACCACCAGTCAGCTTAAACTCATTTGCAATCACCGATTTTTAGAGCTCTGTGATATAAATAGGTCCGTAGTTGAGATATTAAATCCGAAACTTTCGATTAGTGAATGGTTTTATTAGGAATACCTGAAGGATTCTTCATGTAAAAAAATGTCAGTGAATAAGTGGGAACAACAACAAAAAAAAACCAATACACTAAAAATTAAACCATGTCGCGCTTTAACTTTGTATAGCAAAATGCTTTGAACTTTTTAGCGAATTCCATACTTTCGGCTTTGATGTAAAAAAAACATGATATTGAGCAAAAGTCGCTTAAAGGTTTTTTATTTTGTTTTGATTTATTTTCCTAGTCCATGGCACCTCCTTTGAATTTTTTAGAACACTGGCATCTCACACACAGCATCTCTTGAATGGTAGATCTGTACTTGGAGCTCATTGTGTAGTACATAAAGATGTTGATGCTGGCGTTCACTGTCTCGGCCATGTATCCCAGAGACCAGAATGTTTGGTTGATATTTTCATAGCTCCCATTCTTTGCGTACTCGGGCACCATGGACATAACCTAGCGATGGAAAAAGGTAATCTCTCTTAATTAAAGTGGAATAGGTAGGATAGAGATACAAAATTGGGATCACCAAAATCTATCGTATTCAGACAGCATGGCATGTAGTTTCCAAGATATGTATTTAAAATGCAGTGCACTGTGACCACTATATTATATGTATTGCGTTCAAATTGAGCTCCAAATGCCTGAATGTTTAATTATTATTTTAGCCCTATCAAATCTTTTGAAAAACCTACATTATCTGTTGGATTCAGTAAGATATGCGCATATGATTGGGGTATTTACTTAAACACGACTCAACTTTAACGCATTAAATTTGGTAAGAAGCAAAATCAATCATCAATCTTTTACATCGGTGGAAATTTGACAGGATAGACATCTCTTCATTAAAAAATATATATTCAAACACAAACAAAGTTTAATTTTGTATACATTTTGACTTTTGGAGGAAAGCAATGATTAGAAATATACCAGCCAATCAATACCTAGCGCCGATATTTGTAATGAAGACGAAATTAAACTGTGACAAGTAATAAAATTAATCTGAATTGATATTCTTTTTTTTTTAGATCTGAACTAGATCTTAAAAACAAGTAAGTTTGTCGCAACAGAATAAAAATATCATGTGTCCCTTTCTTAGTAGAAAAAAAATGTTTATTTAGATCGTAGATTTTGTTGCTCATCCTTTTTGTAAGGAAATGCTGAGAATTTTAACTTATCTTAAAGAAAACGCTCGCACACAGTCATGATCGTTTTATCGCACGTGAGCAAATTTAACGTACTGTCTATCTGTAAGACCCAAATCTAACATTTCATTTGTAATTTATGTGAAAATAGATATTATAATGTATTCTAAAAATAGCAAGATATAAGGAGGAACTTATGGTAGCCCTTTTGCCCTTGAAATAATTTTTGCCTTGAAAACAGTGTGCCTTTACCAAAAATTTGGACGATAAGGGACATGGAACTACATTCTAGCAGCATCTGGCACTGTGGCTCTCTTTGGTTTTTCAAATTGGTGTTGATATGAATGAGTTTGCTAACATTCACTGAATCTGCACCAATATATATGCTTTTACTTTTCATATTATTAGGCTATGTGGATATTTCAAATAGCAAGTTATGTTCATTCATGGTCATAAACAGTTCTTTATTTCAGGAGATGCTAAGGTTGATCTTAATGCCATAAACATTCAAATCGCGTCCAGTTAGAAAGTCATCCTTTCTTATTTTACAGTTAAACTTTGGGAATTGGGTTTAATATCTATGGAATGGTATTCGAAATTTAATAAAGCCAGCAAGCTGTTATTATCATTTATAGCTTAAATTCATTCAACATAAAAAGTTTTCTGCGGCGTTCACCTCTTCACTTACCAGCTGGTTAACTGTATTAGGGAGGCTACAGACAATAAATATTGTAGAGATTATTGAGACCATTTTCGCTGCTCTTTTATTCTTGTTCGAAGCTGCCTGCTTTGGTTTTCCGGTAACTTTCGTTGAATCAAATGCATTATTCATGGACTGTTTATTTTCCACTTCGCTCCCATTTAACGATGAAGGCTGCAAGGTTTCTGATTTCCCTTGTCCCACAACGTCCTTGGATGCCGTGACAGATTCTCGCCATTTCGAAGCCTTATCGAGAGTGTACACGAGAACAATTGTGCATACCGCCACAGCTACGAATGAACAAACCGTTAATGATACGGAAATAGCGAAAAAGACACTATCAATTTCTTGTCTGTCATTAGTGAAAGCGAGAATCAGGTAGGACCTATTTAATGCAGAATCGAAGAATGGGACTATCCGAGACGTGTAGTAGAAGGGCACCGCAGCCGCTGTGTTGATTATGAAAAGTGTAACAACATACACTTTCGATCGATAAGGTGTGATAAGTTCTCTGAAAAAGAAACAAACAAAACAAGGAATAATGAATTCAGAGTAAGGCTATATATCAAGCTTCTTGAGACGACCGGCTTGTAGAGGGGCTTCATACAAAAAGGGGAATTGCAAGCTCATCACTTAGCCTGTCAGATAACGTGTTGACCAAACCAAATTTTCAGACTTACGAATTCTTTTTTTAGTTTTCTGAATAAAATTGAGGTTTATAAGTTTTTCCCTAAGTAAATAAATAGGGGCATTCAACGTGTATATTACAGTAAACCTAGGTCTTGAAAACTACCAATATAGTTCTATTCCTCGTAAATTGTTTACAAAAAAATTATTGTTTAAGGAACAAGAAATTGGCATTCATAAATCATGCCTTCCAAGCGAATCAGAGGTGACAACTGGCATTAGACTGGGTTTTTTAAGGGAAAACAACAATCGAATAGCAAAGCACCAGTGATGAAACATAAAGTCATAGTTTTTGAAAGATATTACATTTTTTGCTTGAGAAAAATGAGTCTTGAAACAGAAAATCTCTCAAATGATGACAAATAGTATCTTTTTAAAAAAGTCTAAGAATTAAATTTCAAG
Organism: Plakobranchus ocellatus; assembly: GCA_019648995.1. Taxonomy (NCBI): domain Eukaryota; kingdom Metazoa; phylum Mollusca; class Gastropoda; family Plakobranchidae; genus Plakobranchus; species Plakobranchus ocellatus. Next base: position 1,520,108 of record BLXT01001321.1, read on the forward strand.
TGTTATAAATATTGTAGCCTCCATATTGTTCGCTTGGCTATGATCAAAGTAAAGCGAATATTATGTATAAAATATCATGAGTTTAAAATTTATTTAAACAAATTTGAAAAACACAGTTTGTTTTAATAAGTTTTAATCTGTAAGCTGTGTTGCTTTACTATAGTAAGTCATTTTTTCTCATCCACCGGAGCAATTTCAAGATTCTAAACCTTACTTTTTTGTTTCCGGGAGTGTAGAATGTGTACATTGCTACCACTTCTCTTCGAAAAAAATTAAAATTATTTTCATTCTGTCGAAAGCTTAGATTTCCGTAAAATGAGCACCGGTACAAACTCAGTTTTCCAATTTCTTTTGTATGAGCTTACCTTACTTTAAACGGTAAAGTGATGCACAAACAACGCTCAAATGTTGCCCAGGCCAGAATCCATGCGGATATGCGGACAGATGATAGACGTGGATGTCCGGCTGACAGATACTCAATGTGAAGTGGTCGAAATGGTAAATTCAGACTTCTGAAATCAAACCAAGGGTTCCAACAGATAGAGAGCCACACCTGACAGGTCACCGTTCCCAGATCAGCCACAGCAAGGCCAGTCAGGGTCACTGTCATTGCTTCACCAAAACCTTGCTTCGTGAAAACAATGATGTTGATTATGTTTGCGATCACGCCAAAGATACTGATACCTTGAGCCAGTATAGCCATGTTGATAATTACGAATATGTCGCGGACTTTCCTACTGACGATACCTCCTACTAGCTTTTCGTCTTCATGGCTTACATTTACTGATTTAGTTACTTCAGGCAGTGCTAGAGGAAATACTGTGCTCAAACTGCCATTAACGTTACTGACATCAGCAACTGTAGTATCATTGTTTATCATACTGGCGAGTGCATTGCTCCAGGTTGTAAAGTTAGCGTTGGAGACTGTCGCAGTCGTGATATTGTTGATGATAATTGACATGCTGTTAAGACGATGATTTTTTTTCTGTCAGATCCTACGTGCAAAATGGAGAACATTTATGAGATGAGTAACTTAAGGATCTAGATGTGTAGGATCTAGGTCCTATTACAAATCAACAATAACTGTAACTGCATAATATCAAATGCCATAAACAGCTTTCAATACGGAAAGAAGAATGTTACCAGTAAAATAAAACAAGTATAACAACTCGAATTTTTTTTTCAAATAATATATTAAAGTTGAAAGAATTCCAGCAGATAATTGGATAAATGTGAAAAATGGCCTTAATGTTCTCAAATGAAGTAAGTCTAACATATGACAGAAAAGAAGATTTGTTAATATAATTTAATTGTTAGGAGCAAATGAAAATACACTACAAGTGTATCCATTCTCGTGCAGCTAATTTATCATCATAAGATTAAAAACGTTGACAGAATGTACACGGCAGGCCCCAATTATCTTTGCGAAGCTGAGACAGTTTTAGGAACGCAGTTACATAAATCATTTTTAATTTTTTTTTTTCTTTCTAGAAAAGTTGTCGCAGTTTTCGATTCCTCTTGAAATAATTTGGTTTATCACGAGTGAAAATAGCAAAAAGCGCAAAGACATTATTTTCGAGAAGGGATATGTGTCACTGAGAAGAATCGATATAAAGAAAATATGAAACATCACTAGAGAAACAAGATAAATGTAAACATTAAAAAAAAGTTGTGGCTTTTATTATTTTTTTTTTGTTTGTTTTGTTTTGGCTTCGACAATTAGACGCACTAATCTACAGAGAGTTTTTAAGTCTAATAACTTCTGTAGATAACCGTGCAGCTGATTAAGCTAAAGTAAAAAGGAAATGTTTTGCATGTTTACATTAATCTTGATTCTTTGATGAATAGAAATGAAAGTTTGTAACTGTTCTACATTTACTTATGTTTACTATGTGAAAAGGAAAGGGACATCTTGTCAAAGCAAAACAAGGCAATAAATAAATAAATAAATAAATAAATAAATAAATAAATAAATAAAAAGCACGAAACGGAGATATTCAGGCTAAAGGAAAAAGAATATTCATCAAGGTAATGAAAAGCTTGAGTGCAAGCTGAAAATTAGATTTTAATCTCACTTGACAATTAGATCTACATGTTTGAGAAAGTACAAGTCGAGTTTTGAATCCTTTGATCTCCCAAAAAGGTTATGGCTTGACAATATTCATTGAAGTCTGATGAAGCTACTGCTGTCATTTTTTTCTTGCTATGAAAGCTCTCATATTCTGCTTTTATTTACTTGTTATACCATTCACTCGGCCATTCAACAAAGTTCACAAAGTTGCAAAATCTCTTGCTATTATTTTATAGAAATAAGACCACATTCTCATAGTACTTAAAGTTAAAGACGAGTGAAATGTGCTTTGGTGGAAAAAAAATGGAGTTTTTTCATCTATTTGTATTAAACGCAAAAGCAGCTTCGATTGTTTCACAAACTCAAAAAGATAGAACATGGTAGGTTATCAAGCATATTCCTATATATGTACATATTATCAAGATAAGTGTCTAAGTTATCCCTTTAGCTTTTTACGTTTTAATCTCTTTGGAACTCTAGATACCAGAGCTGCTACTGCTGTTAAAATTGTCAGCTATCATTGTGGCAAACATGATCATGGAATCATCTCTATCATTTAAGCGGGAAAAAGACCGTAAGGAGGCCAGAAAGTGATTTTTTCAACTTCTAATTTAATATGCCAAATTTAGTTTTTTAACTTCTCTTTCCTGCCTCTCCATTCCACTAGCCTCCTTTATCTTTTTTTTTCCTCCCTCTTGGTAGATGTGTAGGATTAGTCTAAGATTTTGAATTACCTTTAAAGTTAAGTCTGTCCTTTTTTCTTTCGTCACGTAAAATCATTTTTCTGTCTTACGGAAACAAAATTGTGCACAATTACGGCTTGGCGATAATTTAACAAGACGTTGTTTCGTGGTATATTGAATAAGGCAAATTTTCCTCCCTATTCCAATTATGGATTATTCATTGAGAAAACAGCATCTTTTACACTTTTTACAATGCCTGCATCACCCTTAAGTTTTGAAAATTGCACTCAGGCACGAAGCAAGAAGAAAGATAATACTATCTAATAGCCTTATTATGCAAGTAATGAAAGCTAAATGGTAGAGCGTGCACTTACTGGCCCATCATTCATCAATCCAAGCTGTGGTTTTTTCCTAATAGTTTAAGAAGAGAGATAAATGACAAGAAAGCAGATAAAAATAAAACAAACAAAGATTATACAAGTTTTAAAGAAGTTTTCTATTTATCATTACAGCTGCAAATACACTTTTTCATTTATTTTATCATATTTAACTGACACAAAAATGAGGAAGAGAACTTTTGATCCAAGTTTTGAGGAAAGACACTGTTGTTTTCAAATTGCGCTACGAGTTTTATTGCAGGAGTAATTGGTTTATTATCCGACTGATGCATCTAGTACCTAGATAACTATGCCTCTCTCAACATTTGCGAGATTTTTAATAAAGTATAAGAAAATTCAGAAATTAGCTAATTTAGTGTCTTCAAGATTTTCAAAATTACGCTCTGTCTTCAAACTGGAAACATCTCTTTGACTGTTTGAACGAATTTTAATGGAATTAAACTTACACAGATGGAAGCAACAGTTGCATTACCCAGAGGATAATTTTTTCTGGCAGGTTATTCTCTGCCAGATAGAAATACTTATTTAATCCATATTTATTGCAGCAGCTGATGTCGAGAATGGGGAAGTGGCCTTTTTTTTAGTCCGATCAGAAATGACTAAGATCTTTACAAATTTTATTATAATGGAGCGAAGCTCAAACCTATAACGCCTATACAAATTTTCGTGGGGCGTCAATAAAATCCACAAAAATCAAGAAATGTTACTCTAGATCATGCCATTTTGAGAGGGGAATATTTTAAAATCCCGAAATTGTTTTACGGATGTACAAAACGACATTTTATAACCCTATTTAAAACTTATTAAGTTGGCTAAACAAAATATCATAGGAAGACATTTTAATAACAATAATGTTTTGGAACTTTGTTCGCCGCAAGTCAAAGCTGAAGGGTAAAAAAACCCAACATTCTTTTACATGTTTGGTGCGCAACTTTTGTTTTCTTGACAATCCTCTTATTATAATGAAGCTAAGCTCGAACATGTAAAGCCCATATAAATTTTTGTGGGGCGTCAATAAAATCCACAAAAAGTATATATATGTTTCCCAGATCATGCCATTTTATGTGGGCATATAAAAACTCGAAGTTGTTTTGCAGATTTACAAAGCGATATAATATCTTATAACTCTATTAATACCTTGTAAAGCTTGCGAAACAAAATAATGTAGTTGGACATTTTAATAACAATAATGTTTCAGAACTCCGCAAGTCAAAGCTAAAGGGAAAAAAACAGCATTAAATAATGCTTAATGCGCATTTACGCGAGCCCACTGCTATTTTGTCGCATCTCCATTTTTGGGCCCTACAAAGATTTTATCCCAGTCATAAAGAGGAGTACGAAAGCTATGGATAGCCATTGAAATTTTCACGATTAGTGTCCCAGTTTGTGAGATTTTCAGTTGAATTTTGCAGTATCTCCATTAAATTATGCCCTTGCTCAGTGCTGCCGTGTATTATCTCCAAAAGAACCAATCGAAATCGAGAAATGAAATAAGTCCTTTTCCGAAATTCCACTCTGCTCACAATCTAACCTATTTAGTCCGTGCTATCTTATCGTATCTCCTAAACCAATCAGCAGCGTTCATTCATTTGTTTTGAATCGTATCGTATCTCCTCGACCAATCAGAAGCTTTGATTCAATTTTATTGCGTAAGCATTTTCCTGCAAACAATTCAGTTTCATTACCAGGAATTCAAAGGTTTTTTTTTTTCTTCCTTTTTTGTTTAGTTTTTTTTTTTTTAAGCCTTGTCACATTACATATTGATGTAAGTATTTTAACATGAACAATTGTTTTATAATCATAAAAACTGCATCTGATACCCTGTCACTTTTGCATTGATAGTGCATTCCGTTTTCTTTCTTTCTCTCTCTCTCTCTCTCTCTCTCTCTC
>BLXT01001321.1:1613151-1623515 GCA_019648995.1 Plakobranchus ocellatus
AAACCCCCTTAAATCCAGTCGCCTCCCCAAACCCTGTTTCAAAATTTATTTAGGGGGGTGAAATGCTATCTATTATGGGGGTCGAGATGAAATGGATCTCCATCAGTCTCTGTTGGCGCTGGTAAATTCTGTCTATGTTATTCTTGTCAATGCCTTAATGCCATTCTGCCACATTGAATGCTGTCTTTCTCTCGTTTTCTGCTCCACATGGCCAGATTTTATCATTTTGCATGCTCTCTGGTCATATTGTTTCAGTGTGTACTAAATGAAAAACAAAGAATTTTCTGTTTCGGATAGTAGCTAAGAGGGATAATTTCACATTTATATTAACATGTCATTTGTTATTCTCCGTGCCCAGCCTTACTTGGCCAATTTGTCTAAAAATCCAAATTTCCAATGACTGTTTTTTGTTCTAGGGACTTGTTGAATGTCCATGTTTCACAGGCGGACAAAAGTTTATCTTGTCACTAGGCGGGGTCTGACAGCAACTGAGGTGTCTTTTGACTTCACTTCTATGAATCTTGATTTTGATATGCCAATACAATATTTTTTCCGTCTCAGACTTTTCATCTATAATTGCCAGCCATAGGCATATGTATCTTTTACGTGTTCAGTGTGTACGTTTTTTATTGATGCTGATGTGTGCTGGGATCCTTTTAAGAGAATACAGTTACTTTCACTTTCTTGGTCTGCATGTCTAGGCCGCACACTTCACTTATTTTCTTCTCGACATTTAGTGTAGCTTTTTTCCCTATCTGGTCTGCCACGAGTGCTGTATCATCAGTATATCACAGGTTGTTTCCGTTCCTTCCAAGTATGCAGATTCCTTGGGTGTTCTTAATTTCTCTGATGATTAATTTTGCCTATACTTCATGTCGAAGTGGTGACAAAATAAAATAAAGAATGGCATCGTCCAAAACCTTCGAAATTAAAAATTAATTTATCAAAATGATGGCAACAACGATTTACATTGATACAATCATCGGTTGGTAAGGTTTTTTTGTTTGTTTTTTTGCAATCATATAACTTTGTAACTTCTTGATGATTTCAATTTTTGGGCCCTAATCGGGTTGTATGACCTTGATTCGAACTGATGTGGAAAAGATCCCCTCAGGTCAAGTTCGCTAACGATTGCCACATCAATGCCACCAACTGAAAACAAGCGAGACTGGTATAGAACTGGTGTAGAGATTGCAGTGCAGTCTTTTTAAGGAAGTCCCTGAAGGAGAAAAGCCGAAATTTGAGAATGCAGTATACATAATTAATACTGCCGTGACGAGCGAGAAAATTGGTCAGGAACAAATACAATCAATGTCTTCAATACGGAGACCTCACTCTGAACACCAGCTTAGCCTCAATTTTGGAAACTAGCTTTTCAATGTGATCATTCCAGTCAGTTATTGAGCATCATCAGGCTTTTGATCTCAATCTGGCCGTGGGTTTTCGGTTTTCGATTTTTTTTTCATTAGTCCATCCAAAACAAAATGATCTCAGGTTGTGAGGCCCTCATCAATACGGGGCATCGGTGGCTGGCTTGAACATAGACTCACGACATAAGGGTCATTGCTGATCTCAGGGCGGGTTCCTAACAACTGTGCCACCAACGCCTCCTATCCCTCCTCTCCTATTTTTTCCCTTGACATTAGGTCTCTGTAGAGTTCAAGATACTTTTCACCTAAGTGAAAGTATAACCGATGTGTTTTCATAGGGGTGAAAAGACATTGTTAACTGCTATGAAAAAACGGTTGACCGCGTGCCACTATAATATTTGAATATATTTCATTGTTTGGAAAATATTGCGTGACTTGTGTCGGCATTGAACAGGGATTCCAGAACAAACCGATATCATAGCCATCGGTACTTATAAAAAGACATTGATTTATTTGTCCTCAAACAGTCAATGAATCAGGTGATTTATTTACTTCTACAGATAGGAGCAGTGGTTTTTATTGTTCGAGATTTCCACTCCCTATTTTTGGAATAACTCTTTTTTTTTTAATTGTTTCAGGAATTAAGGCAGCCCTTTGTCGGTTATAGATTTTAGCAGAAATCCAGATACCATTAAAGACATGAACTTTATTATTTGCAATACTGTATTAGAAGAATCGTTTTCAAATCATGTCCATAGTATAGGGATAATCATGGATTCACTGATTTTAATGTGGAAAATATATATCTTCCAATGGATAAGTAATTTTGGGAAGACAGCTTGTCAGGTCTTTTATAAAACAAATCATAGAAAATAACATGAGACATAGTAACTCTTAAAGGATCGTAATTACTATTTGAACGAGAAAAAAAAGACATTCAATGCTAACCTTAAATGAAGGAGAGGGTGGACAGAGGGAAAAAGATGGGAATGCATGAAGCTTATTGATCGCCTGAGATCTTTTTCAAGAAATCAAAAGCAGAGAATGCGACTTCTGAATTTATATAAAGACAGGATTTAATTGAGCCATTGTGGCCGATTTCTGTCACAGACTTGGCACAGGGAGAAATATTCATTTCTTTGATTTTCCTTATTTCCCCTTCCATCAGGGGGATATCTGTAATTTGTCACTGATGTGTTAGATGTGTAGGATGAGCTTTTGAGGTGGGAAATCTGTTCTATTGTTTGATAATATCGTAGAAGTTATACCAGATCAGATACTTCATACTGCAATAGCTGGAGATTTATTGTCGTGTTTATTTGACCGATTCTTTCTTAAGGTGATCGTTGTGCTATCTCAATGGTAGTTTGTTGCTTGATGAACTGGTTAGTAGGTTTGACTTTTTTTAGTACACAACAAGACAACGCTATGTCCCTAAACAGTGAAGCCTTTGATGAGACCCAACCTTTGCTACAATGTTTACAAAAATCGAACTACAGTCAAGAATCTCAAGATCATAAGTTTATGAATTGTTACGCCTGCGCTCAAAATCTATTCCAGCTGTGATACAAATGACTGTAATAGATGGCCAATTCTCCTAAAGCCGTCCAAGCGGTATCCATAGTTCAGCGTCAGGAGATGTGCGTAACAATGGATTTACCAATGTAATTCTGAGCAGTTCGATCTGACCGCTTGCCTCCGAGTTTAGTTCTGCGCCCATAAAGCCCTTCTATCACAGAATGACCTAAGTTTTCAGTCAGGACATAATTTGCGGGTTTAGGTTCACTATAGAAAGGTCCCTGCAGATCTCAAGGCGGATGATTTAGTCAGTATGCCATCAAAGTCAGCAAGCCTTCGAGCGAGAGGGTGCTTTTTTGAAAGTTTTCAAAAGGCAGACCCAATTTTGATGAATGTGAAAAAAAAATAGAATATGTATTCATCTTTCAAAAATTCCTCAAAATTTTAATGCAATCTCTTAAGCGAAAGAGAGCACATAAAACATGATACAAAATATAAAGAAATTTGCTACCTGATAATATCAGATGATTTATGCACGTAAAAAATAAGAAGAGCCGTGTCTAAGGATACATGAAATTAGTGACAAATGAACTCCAAATTAAGTATGAACTCTAGAAAAATTAGAGCCATGGAAATATATGGGCAGAAATCCTTGAAAGTGAGTGTTGGACAATAAGTAAGCACACAGAGTGAAAACTGGAAACAGTATAGATGTGGTTTATCATGAGAATGATGAGAATAAACGTTAAAAGAAATGCTACTGAAAGAAGCTGAACATGAAACATGATTAAGGAAACAACTTCTAAAACACAATTGTCAACATATTAGCACTTAGCATCACTATAACTATGGAATGGAAATGCAGTAGAGGTAAACAAAGAATAGATTTCATTGAATTTATTTAGATATGGGCAATAGTAGTAACAAAAGACATTGTAATGAACTGAGAATACATTGGCACGGAGGACTAGATGGCCAATGTCTGTTCTAAAAAAGGCTCCTGCCAAAGACGATTTCGGTTTTTTTTGTTTTTTTGTTTTTTTGCTTTTTTTGTGTTCTTTTTTTTTTTGTTTGTTTTTGTTTTGTCCCTTTTTTTAAAGTCCTGGAATTAAAATGTGGTTGATCGGATGCTGCTGTTAATTAGTGGCTCTAGAGGAAACTTTAACATTATATTGCATCTAAATCTTAAGAATTGCTGCTATATCTTCATCATCATCGACATCATCATCACCATCATTTTTCATCACCCATCATCATCCATCGTCCTCCATCATTCTCCATCATTCTCCATCATTCTCCATCATCCTCCATAATTCTCTATCCATCATCCTCCGTCATTCTCCATCCATCATCCTCCGTCATTCTCCATCCATCATCCTCCGTCATTCTCCATCCATCATCCTCCGTCATTCTCCATCCATCATTCTCCGTCATTCATCCATCATCCTCCGTCATCCATCATCCTCCATCATCCTCCGTCATTCTCCATCATCCATCATCATCCTTCATCATCCTTCATCCATCATCCTCCATCTTTCATCCATCATCCTCCATCCTTCATCCATCATCATCCTCCGTCATTCTCCATCCATCATCCTCCATCATCCTCCATCCATCATCCTCCATCATCCTCCATCCATCATCCTTCATCCATCATCCTCCATCATCCTCCATCCATCATCCTTCATTCATCATCCTCCATCATCCTCCATCATCCTCCATCATCCTCCATCATCCTCCATCCATCATCCTTCATTCATCATCCTCCATCATCCTCCATCCATCATCCTTCATCGTTCTCCATCCATCCATCGTTCTCCATCATCCTCCGTCATTCTCCATCCATCGTTCTCCATCATCCTCCGTCATTCTCCATCCATCGTTCTCCATCATCCTCCGTCATTCTCCATCCTCATCCTTCATCCATCATTCATCATCCTCCATCCATCATTCATCATCCTCCATCAGCCTCCGTCATTCTCCATCCACCATCCTCCATCATCCATCATTCTCCATCCATCATCCTTCATTCATCCTCCTTCATTCATCATCCTTCATTCATCATCCTCCGTCATTCTCCATCCATCATCCTTCATCATTCTCCATCCATCATCCTCGATCCTCCTCTATCCTCCTCATCATTATCACCATCATCGACCACTATCATATATCATCATCCACATCTCATCATCATCATCATCCACATATCATCATCATCACATGTCATCGTCATCGTCATCAGCATCATCACCATCATCATCATCATCATCATCATCATCATCATCATCATCATCATCATCATCATCAACTGTCAAACTATCAAAGTCAGCAATCTTGACTCGCTCTTTTTTAGGCCCCAGTCTTTTACCATGCTACCAGCGCCAGTAACAACTGATCTCAGTATAATTTTTTATCTGGAATTCCCTTTCCCTCTGCCTCATCCCTTTAGGCGACCGTCTTAGAATGTTCCATACTGCGCAAAATATTCTGTTTCTTCCGAACAAATTATGCTTTCCAGACAATTTAAAGCATTCGTTACAAATGAGTAAGATTATTCTATAAATACACTTGAGCATGACTACGAGTGATGAAAGTTCAAAATCTGGACTCTTTTAAAACCATGGGTTCAAGGAAACAAAACTAGAAGATTACTAAAACATTAACAAGTTCTTATATCAGGCAATGTTTAACTATTACTCAAAATAAGTCTCTTATCTGTCTCAAGGAATTTGCTGGGTCATCAGATGAAGGCAAGGAAAGCAGGCAGCAGGTGGTCCTCCATGTCTCAACAGTTGAGTACAAAATCCAAGTATAGAACGAGCAGGCCTTGATCACCTTTCTTATGCTGACACTAAGCAGAGAGAGGCAGGAACCCACTGTGGCGGTAAGCCTTTTACTTTTCCCAAGGTTGTTGCTGTTTATAGGCTCTGGATTGTGCAAAATTGATTGGTGAAAAAAGACACTAAAATTACACTGGAAAAAAATGAAGCAAAGAATAAAAAGGGAATGAAAAATTTATATGTCTAAGTTACAAAACAGTATAAATAATAATGATCATGAGGTTCGCATGATAATGATGAGAGTAGTAACAGCAGCAGCAGCAATATCATCATCATCATCAACAATAACAACTATGAGGAAGTGAGAACAGCAATAACAAAAGAACAACAATAAAATAACGACAAGCAAAGACAATGACTTCAGTAAGACATAAGATAATGTTAGCAATAATGTTTTTTTTTTTTGTTTTTTTTTTTTTTTTGGAACACTCGAAATTTATTACAAGGCTACTGCAGTAATTGATATTTTATCTTAAAATTTTTATCATTTTTCAAAAAATAATTTTTGATAATTTCGGTGAATCAAGTCATTTTTTTTTCCCTTCAGATTTAATTTTTTTTTTAATTCCCTCTGTTCTAAATGGGACTGATTTTCAAATCGAAGAGCTACAATTATTCCTGGTCATTTATTACATCTTACAAAATACAATTGAAAAAAAAATCGTTTATCCGGAATTCCTACTAAATTTTGGCCACAGAGTTTGATTTTTGTATATACATAGCCTGCCTACAACAAGGTGATCTCAAGCTTTCAAGCCCTCCGTCAGGCCAGGGCGCCAGTGGCGGGGCTCGAATCCGCAACAGGAGAATCCATGCAGATCTCAGGGCAGGTTCGCTATCCACTGTGCCACCGACGCCCCCGTTTTGGGCGGCAACATGAAGAAACAGCCAGCCATTATCACCCAAAAGTATTGAGTTTTCCTTATTTTTTCCTAAAGTTTAAATACCTTTGCTTTCGAACGAAATTATTTTTCTTAAGGTTGACAAGAGTCAAAGGCAAGATTTTTTCCGATTGTGTACCCAAGAAAAGTTTTGATAAGTAGACCGATATCCAACCTATCATATTACTGTTTTATCATTTAGTATTGTTAATATTGTAAAAAAAATATAAAACCACTATATCTTGAGACCACTTGCGTTTTTTGGTTGTTTTTTTTTTTTTTTTGTTAGTTTGTTTTGTTTTGGCAATTTTTTTAAATTGTTATCAATTACTGAAACAGGCATGATCAACATGATATCCAAAGCAGTGGTCTGAGGTTATTTTTTTTCCCAAAATTTTAAAAGATGTTTTTTTTTTCTTAAAGAAAATTCGTTTAATAGTTGATACATTTTCAAAATTGTAAACAAATAAAATTGCCTTCATTTCGTAATTATTCGAAATATTGCTATGAGTGCATAATCGGAAGTCTTCCCGAATGAACTATAACGTTTTCCACATTTGACTAAAATTAACTTCATCTAGAGATTTATACTATGGAATACTACTTCGTGTGCATAATCGGAAGTCTTTCCAAAATTTTTTTATGAACAAGGGCAAACAAAAAGGCCTGACAATAAATCCTATATTTTAGGTTGCTTTTTAAGAAAGTTGGCTGGAGTGAACAAAAGAAAAGCTTACCTTCAAGATTTGTCGAAGAATACTTTAGACCTCGCCTGGGTTACCCTGGCGATGAATTTTCAGGGTCAATAAAAGTACACCTCGATAAATTATAGATAGCACGATTATTTTTCAAATGATAACTTGATTAACTTAAATGATAATTAATTCTCTTTAGCTTGATCACTATTGATCGTACAGATTCTTTCTCCAAACTCCAGCGGACCGAAGTTCTCAGCTCGGAAAAAAAAATGGAGGTTAGGATGAAGCGCACGATTTGTGCTCAGAAGTTTGGATAATCAATAACAATCTAGATTTAGGCTTGTGTAAACACTCGCTAGGCCGTGTTAGTCAAGCTTTTGTTAATAAGGAGTTTTAGCGTAGGACAATTGTCTGCTATGCAGACGTAGCCTTTGATCTTTTGTTGTAATCTTCAACTTTTGAACCTCATTTAGAAGTTTTGCGCATCAAAAAGATCAGCTTTACGACAGTTAGGCATTCGGCTCTCGAGCCAGACAAGCGCAGTCAGTCCTTGGAAAAAGGTTACACACGTCAAGGTCGAATATACCTGGTTTTACTTTCTGTTGATTTACGCGCTAAACCTTCCCAATGTCAACCAACTTTTCAAGTGAGGAGATACTGATTATATAGAGCTGTCGAAAAAGCCAGGGGGAAGCTGTGCGCTTGTATTTTTATTCATATATCTTTTTTTGCTGGAGAAACTCAATCACAGTAACCAGTGATCAAAACAACATAGGAGTTGCACGCTGACATACCAACCCTCGAGAAAATACAAAGCTTAACGTAATAGCTTAACACAGAGTAACACGGATTTTTCTGCCTGCCCAACGCACAGAGACACATACATGTATACAAACATTTTTGACGGTTTATACGTTTCTTAATGAACGGACCTCAAACTGAAATATCTAGTTATTTCTAGATATAAGCAAACAATAAATACAGTTGCTAAATAAAAGCACACGTTAGAACTCACAATAGAATAAAAAACCATATAAGCGAGTTTATAGTAGAGTGGAAATTGAGAGAGAGAGAGAGAGACAAGAAGGAGAAGGACGATTCATTTGCTTTTCTATTTCTATATTTTTTTTCTTTTCAAGATTAGTGTTAGTCTTTCTCTCATTCTCTCTCTTTCTCTCTCCCTCTCTCTCCTTTTCTCCCTCTTTCTCTCTCTCTCTCTCTCTCTCTCTCTCTCTCTCTCTTTAAGCCATACAATCTTTCCATCTCCTTGTCTCTTACTTTCTTCTTTTTTTTGTCTTCTTTCTTACTTCTTACATATGCTTTGCCACTCTATGACTTCCATAGTCTTTTTTTAATCTTTCCCCTTCTCTTTCATGGGAGCATTGGTGGTACAGTGAATAGTTAACCCGCCCTGAGATCTGCATGGAATCTTCTGTCACGGGCTCGAGCCATGCCATAGGCACAATGGCTTGAAAGAGGACCCGAAAGCCTGAGATCACTTAGTAGTGGCAGCCTATGTCCACAAAAACCAAACCTTTTATTTTTCTTCCATTATACCTCGTACTCTCTCTCTCTCTCTCTCTCTCTCTCTCTCTCTCTTTCTCTCTCTCTCTCTCTTATTCTCTTTATCCATCCTTGTCTTAATTTTCCATCCTATTGCACTCTCCCTCCCCACCCCCACTCCCACCCCCCCTCACTCAACAGTCCTTTGCTCCCACTCTCTCACTCTCTGATTCTCACTCTATGTCTCTCCCAATCTCACAAGGGCTAAGAACAAGACTTCACTTTATCATGAGACAGACCTGGAAATACCCTGTTCGTAGCATCGCTGTTCACTATTTTATTGCCGACCGTACAATTTCATTTTCTTCATTCTAATCAGAAAAATGCAATACCACTTTTTTTGCTACAGCATTTACGATGCAGAGATTTGTGTTGATATTTAGGGTCACTGTGGACAGAAGTTTGCAAAATCGCTGACGAAGGTTTTTTTTTCAATACAGGTGTATGTGATCATGAAGGAATATATTGGCCACAAGTCGGCTATACGTCAGTAGTGTTAAAACTGATTCACAATAGCTCTAATTAAAGTTCTGTGCATTTTGATGATAATACATTCAAATTACCATACAATATTTTTAATGGGTAATATTAAAAAGGCTTATACACATACTAGTCTAGACAGTTCTTTATCAATATCGGGGTTCTGTGGTTAGTAAACCCACGGTGAGATCTACAGAGACTTTTGTCATGAGTTCAGTCCGAAGGCTTATACACGAAACCAAACCAAGCAAATCTCACCTCAAAAGAATTTTAATTGTTTCAAAGATTCGAGTCAACATTTTCTGGCTATTTTAACTTCTCAAAATGCATTAAAGAAGTGGGTGAACAACTTGGAATAGGTAGACTGTGTTTTAGGCATTTGTTTCATAGATATGGCATGAGGAAGTCAATAACTGCCAAACGAGAAAAAAATTCTCACATGTTCACCACCAAAAACTTACTTCAATGAATCAATATCTATCCTCTGAAATCACATCCCCAACACTTTCTATCTAGAACTCCACCAATCATTCTTCTTGCTTTGCCCCTTTCACCCCATTAAGTTGGTATTTTTTATTTTGTTTTGTTTTGTTTTTTTTTTTTGCTGTTGTTTATTTCAATAGAAATGTAAGTTTCTGACTGTTTTCTTACATTTAATTTACATGAAATATAAAAAAAAAAACATATTATCTTTGTACTATATTATGGTCGTTCAACGTGTCCAATACATGTTGTTTGTATAAAAGACGAGTAAAATGAAAAAAAATTATTTTAAAAAATAGTTTGTTATTATAAAAATAAGTCGCAAGTTTTTTTTTTTTTGTTTTTTTTTTTGTAGGCCTAGATGTCTATATAAGTTATTAAAAATATTTTTTTAAAAAAACGTAACAATAGAAATTTAAAAACACTGTTACCTTCCTTGTATTCATATAGTGAATGAACGCGGACAATTCAATGGTGCCGTCTTCTGGCTAATTTTCTCTCCTCAAAATTTGCATTTTTGCCCTTTAAAAG
>BLXT01001321.1:1633164-1650548 GCA_019648995.1 Plakobranchus ocellatus
TGATGATTGTCCAAAAATGATTAATTTCACAACCAACTGCAGGAATGTGCACCCTTCATATTTTGGTAAAGGGAGTTAGCTCCTCTCTACCGAATACATCCCCAGATTAGGGTTTTTCCGTTTTTTTTTCAACTGCAGGTTTGTTTCTTTTTTGTTTATTTCATTGTAACTTTACATTCATACCTGCAAAGATATTAGTCTATGTCTTTGGTGTGTCTTTATACATTAATATATATGATACTTTATGTTTTTGGTCCTTTTGATGATCCAGTCTTTTGTAGGACCACTCAACTCAAGATCTCTAGATAGATCTAGAACTAATCTAGGCCTAGATCTAGATCTAGATCTAGAACTGCTTGCCGATTCTCAACTTTTTGCCCCAAATACTGTCATGATCCCCTCCCCCAATACATTAAAAATTAATATCTCCAGAGGATTCTTGTGGCATCCCAAGCTTTCTAGTATCTAGGTTACAATAGAAGCACCTCGCCCTGTAAACAATGTTTTTGCACCATCAAAAACCTTCAAGACATCCATGGATCTAAAAGTAAAAAGGTATAACTGGTATTATGTAGCTAGAAATAGTACATTGTCAAATTGACAAAAGCCTAGCCATCACTGATTTAAATTTTGACTAAATATTACAAGTAAAAAGGCCAGATTAAAAGATCAGCAGTTCCGAGTCTAGATCAAAACTTGACTGAAAATTGCCTTTGTTCTATAAATATATTTAAATTAATCTATGGAACATGTAAATGGTAATAAGGCCATCTCAAATAAAATCAAAACAATTTTTTTGAGCTTGGAATATTTTTTTTTCAGATGATATGCTTGGCTTTTATATTTTTAATCATTATGGCTCAACTTCTCTATATCTCACTTATCATTTCATTCCAAGAAATTCAAATGTAGGCAAAATCCCACAATTAAAATCTTGACCAAGTCTAGATAAGGTGAGTGGAAAGGAAAATAATGAACTTTCTCAAAAAATTTAAAGCCTTCAAATGAAAAATTAAAATGTTGAGTGTGATACAGATTACAATTAGGGGATGTGCAAATATAATCGTTTTAAAAAGTCCCATGAAAGGTGCAAGATTATAATGGCTAAATTGTAATCTGTATCACTTTCAACATTTCTGTGTCTCATCATGATTTTAGTCTTATAATTTTTCCTAAAAGGCATTATTTACCTGAGTAAACTAAATACTTTTTCACCTCAGTATGATAGCTTTTAAATTATTCTTAATTCAAATGTAAGAAAAAAAATGCTCTCCATGTAGAAATTGTCAATGAGTAAAAAAAACAAATGAAAACTACCATTATAAAAAAAAGCAGCAAATCAACTTTGAAAATTGATGATGGGTTATAATTTTGTTCTTAAATCTTAACTTGAGCTTTAAAGTCTCCAAGCAAGTTGACTAGTTGCATTTATTTCATATTGCTAAAGAAAAATTTATGAATGGATATGTGGTCACTGAGGGCAAGTAAGGTCTTTTGACAGTATTGAGGCGGAAACTTTCTCGAGCAATATATAAGCAATCTGAAGCGTGGGCATAAACATTTCAAGCAATTTAAAACAAAATTGATGATAGAAATTTAAAAGAAATAACTTATAAATCATAAAAAAAAAAAAATTGAAGTTTCCCCCTGATTAAAATAAAAGGTAACAGCTTTGGTCCTTCTTAATGTTCCTGCATTGAGGAGTTCTCCAACTATTGCTATGAGCTAGATGTAAGCTTTGAGAGTAAACCTTCTTCAAGTTTTAGTGTGTTAGCTGAAATGTATTTAATATATATTGCATGCAACTTTATTATTGTGATACTAATAGTGCTTGTGAACTGGTAGTGCTACTTATTTAATAAGTACTATTGAAGCATACTACGCCCTGAAATATGCCTTGAATGTAAGATTCCTCTGAAATCAAATTTTTGACAATTGTTGTTACTTTTTACTTTTTCAGGAAATCTTTTTTTTTTTTACAATCCATCAATCAAGATTTGAATCGTATGTGTAGCTGATCTGCAAATAATTTGTTAAGGGCCAGTACTATGGCATTTGTTTTCCATGTTGAGTTTGGAATGAATGATACCCCTCTGACACAAGCTTTGGAAAAAGGGAACTATGCCAGTGCAGAACGCTTAATACTAGACTGTCCAAACTCTTCCTACCTTGATGATGGTAAGCAATTATTTTAATGATTTATTTGTCTTAAATATGATAAACAGTTACCCCCATGAAATCAGGTTTTGGTCTAAATTTTTCAAAAGGAGTTAAATGTTAAGTTGATGAAAACAGAGAATAATGTTGCATAACTGCATCTTCTTTCATTGCAATATTCACATTTTCTATCATTTGTGTGTGTGTGCCTACAGTAAAAGCCAAAATGTCACACATTTTCTATCATTTGTGTGTGTGTGCCTACAGTAAAAGCCAAAATGTCATCATACCTGAAAAATGAAATGAAAACATTATCTGAACATGTAAAAGCCAATATGTCATCATACATGAAAATTGAAATGAAAACATTATCTGAACATGTTTTTTTTTTAACTTGCAAGATATCTTCCATACTTTTTTAAATACTATTTTTTTGTAACAAGGTGCAAACAAAGTTCAAACTTTACAATTTTGTAACTTAATTTCATAGTGCACGTACATTAAAAAAATGGTATTATAAGCATTCTTATGGTGAAATCTCTTTTTAGGAATGCATATTATAAGTTATATAGTTGCACTCAAAACTGTGAACATTTAAGAGCACAAAAATGTTAGAAAAGAGCTATACACAAGATAATTAGCAATTTTCTTGGGTTATGAGCTGTTTGTATAGGAATCTAGATTAAGACCTTCAATTCTAGATTTAGATCTACTTCTATCTTCACCATAATACATGAATAAAAGTTCATGACCTCTCTTAAGGCGTCCTCTTGCTTTAATTTATCATCCAGTCTATTTCATTGGCAAGATTTATAATGTCAGCATTCTTTGCCTCTCTTGACTTTCTTATCTATTTTGACGTAGGTGTTTAGTTGTGATGTAATGATAATTTATTATTTTAAGTAAACTTGCTTTTGTAAAAAAAAAATGTAGAAGTAGTTAAATGATATTGCAAGTGTTTATTTCAATTCGATGTATCCCAAGGTTGTTACCAGAGAACACCCTTATATATCTGTCTCTGTGGAGTGGATGAATTTCACCAGAGAGTGGCCACTAGAAATCTGTACCTGGCTAGATTGCTGATCGAGCATGGAGCAAATGTCAACAAAAGAGTACCTGTTGTGAGTTGGCTTATTGACTGTAACTTATGTGGGCTTATTTTAAACACATCCTCATCATATTTCATGTTTTTACTCCATGCGTATTTAGCAGGTGCCAGTGTGCAATCACTCTTAACCTAGTGGAAAAAGCATAATCCACTATTTGTGGATTGAGGGTCTTGGTGTGCCCCCACTCTTGGAATTTTTTTTTTTTTTTAAGTAAGGGGCAGAAGAAAAAAGAAAGAAAAGAGAGAAAGAAAGAGGAAGACAGAGAAAGGGGAAGAGGAAGCAAAAGAAGAAAGATAGCAAGAAAGAAAGAAGAGGAAAAGGAGAAACCAGACAGAGAGAAAGAAAGAAGTAGGAAACAGAAGAAGAAAAAAGAAAGAAGGAAGAGGATGAAGAAAGAGAAGAGAAAAAAAAGAGGAAGGAGGAGTAGGAGGAGAAAGAAGATGTAACAGAAGCCGTAGTAGCTGTTGCAGCAGTAACAGAAGTAGTAGTGAGTAGTAATAGTAGTAGTAACAATAGTATTGGGGGAGGAGGTGAGCTGCTATTCAAAATTGGTTGCCGAGACGTACTTGCCAAAGGTCAATGAAAAAAAATGCATTTATTATTGAAGGAAAATAATGACAATTTGATTAAGAACTTCCTTTTATGAGAATATAGAATATAGAAAATGCAACCTTTGGTGATGATAAGGGTGAACAATGTGAAAAATTCAATAATTATATAAGCTTTAGTATCCCCCTTACTCTCATCTCACTTCTCTCTCTCTCTCTCTCTCTCTCTCTCTCTCTCTCTCTCTCTCTCTCTCTCTCTCTCTTTCTCTCTCTCTCTCTTTCTCTCTCTGATTTCCCTTTTTATCTTTTCCTCTCCCTTTTTGTGATAGTTATCCTCTTGCTGGTACACTGTGGGACGGGAGCAGCTACAAAGTTAGTACTGCAACGAGTATTACCACTTTTACTTTTATTATTTGAAGTGGGCACCACTACTTCGACATCTACTGTTGTCATCACTGCTATGTCTTTGACTAGTAACCATAACTAATTCTACTTGCGCTTGGGTAAAAGTCGCTGGGTTATCAAATTTATTCATATTATACTCTCACTAGACCAACTTTGGATCAGAGTACATCAGTCCTGGAAAAACAAGCTTGGAACTTCTGGTGGACTTCTTTATCGAACTGACTCAGGACTCTTCATCCGATGGGCAGACTTCTCTATGGTGTGGACAATTTTTTACTGTAATATCAACTTAGCTTTTTTAATGTTTCTGCAGTTTGAAACGACATTTTGTACATGTGGCAAGAAAGAAGTTATTAAAATCTAGTCTTTAATTATGTTTTGTATCATGAGACTATCAGAAAATCTTTACTTTTCCTTATTTTAGTCATTTCTTTTTCTTGTTTTTTTTGACTCGGTTAAGAATTTTTTATTTTGTTTACATATTATAATTATTGGTGGTAATGATGGTAGTGGCCTTGCTATTAGTCATTATCATTGTCATCTTATTAAAGGTACAGCAAATTTGGCTTTACAGCTGAAAAAATAATTGCTAGGAATAGGAACTGGTAAATTTAATGAGGATTACAATTTCTTATTCAAATAATTAATTCTTTGAAAGAAAAGAAACATGAAGAGATTCTGGGATATTCAATTTTGGTTTTCATTTTTACTTCTACAATACTTTGGTAATATTCAAACAAACTCTTGATCTTGTGCATGATTGATGCCTCCTTTTGCTCATTTCTTAGCATGTGCTTTAAATTTTAAAGAGTAAATACTGAGACTTCTTAGGCAATTGATGTGCCATCCCATGGCACATTGTCCATATTTTGTGTGGGATTGATGCACCACTCTTTGGTGCATCAAATTCAGAATGAACCCTCATTATCTCATCAGTGCTTCTAATTGTCCGTATTTCTGCAGATTTCCACATTTTCAGTCTTCTGGAATTGTCCACAGTAATGTCCACTTTAGAAAAAAAGATATTTCATTACTTCAGATTGAACAAAATATAAGTTAAAGTGATGTCAAAGTGATTCTAAGTGGCTTTATTTGTAGTCCTATTTTCAAAAAATTTTCTGGGAGAGCATGCCCCCAATCCTCATTATTATGCTCCGGCCTTGGGCCACCTTGAAAAAATCCTTGGTTTTCTTCATTTCTCACTGGAAGCAGTCTCAGACTCGGTGCACCAGAGGTGTTGTCAATCATCTCCAGTGTTTGTACAACCATTCCTTTTTTTTTCTTTCCAGTTTTCTTGGAAGTCTGCTTTAATAAATATTTCAGTAGAGAGACAGTTACTATCAGCCACTAAAATTTGTTTTCAATATCAGATCGTAGATTCAATGCAAAATTCACAGCTTTTTTTTATCAAAGAAAGATCTCTGCTTTTGATGAACTAAACTCCAGTGGTTTGGAGTTAAATCCAAACCTAAATCAAAGTAATGAGATCCAAATTGTAGATCTATAATCAGCACTATGTAACACTAAATCAGAGTATATCAGAGGTTATTTAGATCTAGATCTAGCAACTATCAATAATGCTTTAATCATTTTTGGTTGATGGCTTGAATACTTGTTTGCTGGCTTTTGGGTGTAAAGAGCAAATAGATTTCAAAATTTAAGCTGAAAAAGAATCTTTCGTAAGAAAGCGTAAGTTTTCCCAGTTACAGTACTATCAATTGTGACCAGCAAATGTGGTATAGAAATTATCATTGAATCGTCTTAGGCCTAAAGATTAACCATGTAGATTTTGTTATCTGTGTCTAAACTGTCACAACACATTGCATTCTACTCTCCTATTCAATATTTCTTTCGTTCTTTATGATTTTTATTTTATTTTCAATCAGTGTCTTTCTTTTTCTTTGCTTTCTATGCAAGGCGGTCTTGGAATCCATCAACGGAACCAGTAGTGGGCCTTAACAAGCAGTATCTGACCAGGAGAGAAGATGTTAAAGAGGATGTACTGGACATTATCTTTTGTATTCTCAGTGAGTTAAAGTTTTGTTTTTTGTCCGGGCCCTTCTTAACTGCATGATGGTTGTTCAAATTCGAAAAAAAAAAAAAAGGGAATGGTATTTGCATCAGGTTTTTTGTTCTCTATTTGCCTCTTTCAATTAAAAAAATTATTAGCTATTGTGACTATTCATGTTAAATTTATCATCAAATTTCTTCCTATTGTATTGCCAAGAGTTTGTCTCACACTTGGAAAGATATGAAGATAACAAAAATTTTATCCAATTAGAGAAAGAATTGCTTAAGTAATATTTCAATATTATTTTTTTTTAATCTCATGTCAAGTATGAGGAATATAGCCATTATTTTTTTTTCAGGTAGAAGGACCAATCTTTGCATCTCAATTTTTAAAATTTGCCAGAATCAGTTCTATCTTTAAGTTGAAGTCTCTGGAGAGAAAGTTTTGCAGGGTAGCACCTTCTTGGCTTTTGAACATCACTACAAAAACAAAACTTAATAATGAGAAATGTTCTCATAATCCACTGTAAAGAAAGAGGGAGATTATAATGAATTGATCAATACCAGACAGAAACGTCCAAAGGACTGCAAGATTTGGAATATCTATATATCTGCAGTAAATCCACAGGACAAAGATGGAATACCTAAATTGTTCAAAGGACCAAGCAGATAAGACTTTACAAAACCTCAGTGGTGAGAAAATCCAAGCTTTTGATATCCAGATGAGGAGGTAGGATAGCTCTACAGTACAAAGAGCCAGAAAATCTGATTTCTGCCAACAATTGCAGACAAGCAGTGGGGGGAGCTTGATTCCAGAATTGCCCATAAATTGAATGAGCCAACAAGGAAGAGTACACAAGAGCAAAAACTTGCAAACTTGAGTGACATTGTTTATGAAATATGCTTGCCACCTCAAAACCCCAAAAGCCCCCAAGAAAGAGCATAAGTAATGTAAAATGTAAATTTTGTACAAACAGAAAAGAAACAAGGAGAAGCTGATGAAAGCAGCATCTGTTAAAGAACAGGCAGGTCTACAGGTACTGGCGAGATTTGAAGTTAAGACATATGGCCTTCATCAAATAAATATGCCAAGAAAAGATGAAATCAGAAGAAGAAAGCGCTAGTTTAATTCTTCAAGGACCTATTCCACTTCATCAAGCAGCTATACCAACAACTCAGATCAGTTACCTTAACGTTTAAAAAAAAAAAAAAGAAGCCCACACTTGAAAGGCATCCAGTTGGGGATATAGAGGATCTCTTATGGTCATCCACACCCAGAGTAAAGTTCAACATTGGACAAAATAAGCTCTCTAGTTAGATAGACAAAAGGTAAGGGTCAAACAGAATGGATAAACTTGCTAGTTGGCATTGCCATGGGGTTTAGAATATCCTCATGTTCATCTTAGCCATTGAAGTTATTTTTAAAGAGGCTGAGAAAAATGCCAGTCCAGCAGGCTTTGGTGCTGGATGTTACATGCCATTCTATAAAGCTTTTATGGATAATATTCCAGTTGTCTGCTCCAAGAAAAAAAAGGCTTGCAAAATGCCAATGAAATGGAGCAGAATGATTTTCAAATTGAAGATCAGAGCAAGTGTTGCAGGGTTTGCTTGCTGTAAGCATGTGTGGCTTTCCAGGAAACTACAAAGTTTTGTTCCTCCAGTGTACATGTGCTCCAAAGCTCTTGTGGTCACTTCTATTATATGATATCAGCACAACAGCAGTGGAATCTATAGAAGCCAAATTTTGGGTTTTTTGTTAGTCAAGAGAAAATGACTAGGGATTCTCAGTGTAATAGATGTCAATTTATATCGCTGCTAAGCCAAGACTTCCCCTGAAATCAAAAGTTGAATAACACGACAACAAAATCAGACTTGAAGAGGACCATAAGCAAATTCAGAAAGCTGTTAAGCAATCCCAACAGCGATAGTGGTCAAGCCAGGTGAACACAATTCAGAAATACACAATACATGGATTGAAATCTGCCATATGGCTCATCTATGAGTCAGCTTCGTCATCCAAGTTTTGTATGACCTTCTGCCCCCAAACGCAAATCTGATATATTGGGGAAAGAAAGAGGATCCACATGCTCACTGTGCCACGGTAAACCACTATGGACCTTGTCCTGAGCCAGGGCAAATACTTGAAGCGACACAAGAGTTTTATAAGAACTTGCTACAATATGTGAAGTCAAAGGATTATTTGTCCAGCCATAGGTACGGGCATTAGTATCCACGTGAGAAGATGGAAAGAAATCCTAGTGTGTGGAGACCCAATACAAGAACTTATTGGATGGGTACAATAAATGGGAAATTTTCAGCTGATCTTCCCATTCAATGGAACAGCCATCTAGGGATGAAGACTGACATAGTATTCAATTAAATTCATACTCAATGAATTATCAGTGATCACGGTGCAACTTGCAGTATTGTATGAAGAAAGAATTAAAGCGGCAAACACATATAAAACAGAAAAATAAATCCACTTGAGAAAGAGCTGGAAAAAAAAAAGCTCGATACAAATACAGTGGCTTGCATATGAATGTTGGTGCAAGGAGTATATTTGGAATATCAGCCTACAATCTTTTGAGCAACTCTCCATCAATTTAAGAGACAAACCAAAGCTCATAAGCACCATCTGAGACTGCTGAAAATAATTTAGGATAAATTTTGGAAAGATGAATCAGTAGTCTCTTTATAATTTATTATGTTCTTCCAACCATCAGGACCTTTTTTGTGCAATGGCAAAGTGTATTTGTACAAAAAAAAAATTTAAGCTTCAAACAAAAATCTTATGCACAGAGAAAAAGTTAACAGAGGGACACTTAGAAGGCATGGCCTTGGAATAGCCTGTAGAATGTTAGAAGTTGGACAATGTGATTACAAAATTACTGACAAGTATGCTTTCATATTTTTTTCTGTACAGGACATGGTGGTGATGTCAATGTTCAGGATGAACACCGTCGCACTCCATTGCACCGTGTTGCCCGACTCTGCACGGACGTGTCTCTGCTGCGACTGCTGCACACAAATGGTGGCAGTTTGATCCAGCTTGATGCTACAGGAAATTGCCCACTGCTAGCACTCTGCTCAGTCAAAAAGAGTGAGGAAGATGATGAAGATGCCTGGGATGTGTCATCTGCTAGCAGCGCTGATAGTGGAGCAGGGGCAGAAGGGCAAGCTAGAGAACAGGATGAAACAGAAAAGCTTTGGAGGGCCAAACTGAGACTTAGGAGAGAATCGCTACTTTATCTCATCAAAGCAAAGGAAATTGATGTAACTATATTTTTTTGTAGATTAGGATGTTAATGTGTAAAGTAAAGCTTAGAGAATTAAAAAAGAAACTTGGAGGAAACATAAGATAGTGTACATTTGATGCCTTTCTTTGGTTTTCTTTTTGATGAAATTAAAGTTACTAGTTGCAATGAGTTGGATTTTGCAAATAACAATCTGAAGCAAAATACCTCAGTGATAGAAGTGATTATTTTTTTTTTCGCTTCATTATAGAAATATTCCGTACATTTCTACCTTAGCATAGGTTGTAAGATCCATCCAAATTTATCCATACAAAGTTTTTGAAATTGAGTTTTAAGGCATTACAGCCATGGAATGGTTTACATTGAAATTGTTATTAAGGATCTATTTTTTTGTTTTCATGGCTTGATGTAAATGGCCCTGGTGTTGCAGTTATTTGATCTTCCCATTAACCATTAAAACTTAATTTTTATTTGCAGCCATGAAAGTTTTTTTGGTTTTTTTTTTTTTTTGTCCATTTTTTTAAGAGCGTAGTTGTTCAATAGAAGCTGTGGATTTAGTCCACACCTGAAAGTGTAGACTTTTTGGGTATCTTCACTTCAAAACTTCCTTTAACCACTGGAGAGCGTCCACACACTTTCACTCAACACACTTTCATGTACATTGCAGGTTGTGATTCATTTGAGCAAGCTTCAAGGCATTGTCTTTCCTCAATGTTTTATATCAACTGAATTCTTTACTTTTTATTATTATTTTGTGTGTGTGTGTGTGTATAACTTGATTTTTGGAATTAGCATGTATGTGGTTTTTTAGTCCATGTATGTATATGTATATCAGCTTCTGTCCTCTTCTTATATACAGATAAACCGGCAGAACAGCTTAGGCCAGACAGCTTTAGTTCATGCTATTCTCAGGGAAGACTTTGTGAATGCTCGTTTGCTTCTAGAGGCTGGTGCATGTCCATCTTTACAAGCTTGTGTATGGAAATCGAGAAGGAAAAAACGGTTTGTCATGCTTTGCACTCATTTAAAGTTGATTGTAACAATTGTCCATGCTTGTAGAATAGAAAACTAATGCCTACCATCCACAGATTATATAGTAAATAGGATACTTGTTCTGACAGGCATATGGAAAACTGTATGCTGCTCTTAGCTGCAGCGCCATAATTTACTGGATGCCCCTGGTTTCTCAGGAGAGGAACGCAGAAGCAGAAGAAGATTTATGATTTTACACTTGTTCACTGCACTGTAGACATTCATTTCAAATCTTACAATGAGTGGGCCCTTGCATGCTGCAGATGTATCCTGTAGACGCATACTGTATCTTATGGTTAAAACATTTTTTGTTTCATATATTCTTCAACACAACTAAACTCGTAGGGTAATAAGATGATTTCCTTTTAAAAGCTGTGTTTGTCAGTACTTAAATACACGTAATAAAATTTGTAACCTTCAGATATGTCTGTGAGTGTATGTGTATCTTATTGTTTATTTAGATAATTAATAATCCCTCATATTTTATAGTTACAACAGAATAATAATAAAGAGCTATATTTACTCAGGCTATAAATAGATTTATTCTAGGTTAAACTAAATCTAGATCTTGATTCTCTGTATTTAAAATAGGCCAAACACACACCAGGGAAAAGTTTTTTGACAGTGAAGGTTTGAAAAAAAGAAGATATATTAATTAAGTATAAATTGAATGAAAACTATTGTAAAAGAGCTGTATTTAAATATGCTATTAATTTTTGTCAGTGAAGCAAATGCTCTGTCATCAATTACTGTGAAATGTATGTCAGCTTTAGTTGTTTGTAGAAAATGTCAAATCTGATTTACAAATGAGGCTTACAATAGAGCCATTTTTTTTTTTGTGATCTTTGAAAGATTAGAAAGACACTGTGGTAAAGTGACAAATACGAAAAACGGCTCTGATTGCAGTAATTTTAGTAAGCATTGTGACTCATTTCTTTAAAAAAAAAAGACTGAGGCAGTTGTGGAATGACTGTGACGGTGTGGTCCTGCTTATTTAAAGTATTATAAAGCTTCAGAAAATTCTTATACAAGTAAAATTTCTCATCTTAAAAAAAATTTTTTTCAAGAAAAAAACAAAAAAACTGTTGAAGTAGAATTCACTTAAGTCAAAGTTACAGTGATTTAATAAGTTGATCCTCTTTTATATAAATCTTATATTTCTGTAACATTTTGCTTTATTATATAGAGCAATGCAATGCATTAGTAGATGTATGCATAAGTTAATGACTTTAAATTCTCCAGGACATCAAGTCATCAATAATCCGTTGTACTTTGCAGGAAACTATCAGCATTGTTTGTCTCCCTGATGTCCATTCCATTGCAACGCTCACTCCATCATTCAAGTCTCTATAACAGAATGGTCAAACCTGTTCAGCCAATATCTGTGCTTGTAGATGCCGGTGAGATAGGCACCAAAATTTCACCAAATCATTTATTCAAATTTGTATATTTGCTGTTACTTGATTAAACTTTTTGCTGTTCTTGTTGAAAGCTATTGTTAATGATAAACTAGATTTTATTATTTCCGTAAACTTAGGGTGTTTCAGAATTAGATTGAACCCAGAGGTTGCTAGTGACTAAGTATTTAAAAGGGAAATATAGCAAATGTAAATATTATATATATTTACACAATCACATTCATATACATATGAGCCTTTGACAAAAGGTGAGCTTTAAAAGTGGGACACTTAGCAAAAAATTAAAATTCTATGATAAATGTCATGGCTTATATATATATATTTCAGTAGCTGAACTATCCTTCTATTTGGAGATAGAGAATGAGAAGACAGTTTGCCTGATAGATTTTCCTCAATAACCGAAAAATAGGAATTAATCTTAATCACAAATCTGTCAGTTGTGAGTGAACATGAAAATTTGTTAAAAACTAGCAGTTTCTGTTGCCTCCTAAACTTAATGGCAGTCAATTAAGGCAAGATACACCGACCTCTTTTAATATTTTCATTTAGAAGAAAAAAGCCTCTATGCTTAAAAAAATTTAGACGGTCTTTTATGTCCAGCATCATAACTGACAGAGACAAGACCCTTACAAATTCATACAGAATGATACCTCAAGAACATGATTTAAAAAGCAAATTGTATTGATTTTATTCAGAAACAGCTAAATGAAAAAAGCATTGAGCACTAGTACAGTTACAGCAAAAGTGGGCAACGGGCAACATTGTCTGTCATTTGTGATGAAAAGGCACATGAGGACATGAGACAGGCTTGATGCATTGTAACACAAACTCTTTCCTATTTTAATATAGGCATCTATAAAAAAATTTATTAAACTTCTCTAAGATAATAAAAACTGTTCTCTTCTTTTCAAAATCAACACTGATAAAAATAATTTGACACAATCTTTGTCGATTTTTACTTTGAACATGATTGAGTTCGTTGGTTGGGAAAGTTTTTAATATCTGCGATGGTAGATCTAGATAAGATCTATAAATTTTAATCATGACAATGGCCAATTCAATCATTTATGGTAGTTTACAGCGATATTTTTTTTAAAACTGGGCCATGGCGAATGAAATTTTAATAGCTGTAAAATCTGTCGAATGTGATGACCTGTAACTTTCTGACATAAAGCATTCACTCCTCGCGTCTTCCCATGTTTTGGAAAAGAGATCACTTGTTAAGTTATTGCAATGGGAATGTTGAAATTGCAAGAAGTAAGAAAAACGCCGAAACGAAAGTTGATTTTTGTGAATCACAATGATTGTCAGTTGTGACAATCGGACATTAACTTGCATTTTCTTTTTACTGAAACCATTTGTAAGAAAGGAGTAAAGTAAATAAATATATAAGGGAAACGTATTTGTTATAATAATTTTGTGTACTTGTAAATTTTGAGGTGGTCTGAGGAAACCCATCAGGATGCAAAAATTTTACATTTTGAGTTGTTTGCACAATATTATAGCTGAGATATTCCTGATCATTTTGGTCTTTAAAAAAAAAACTGTCTTAAATTCTAGCGTGAGTTATTATAGTTTAAAGGCACAAAACACACGCATATGACAAAATGAGAAAACCGTTTTTAAAGTTCAGACATTTTTTTTTTCTTCTTTTTTGTGTTTTCCATAACAAAAAAACTCTTACAAACCGTCACTTTTTTTTTACTATAATATCATTGCATATCCAACATATTGATGAAAAATTCATAATTTGAACAATAATATGGGGTCAAAGTAGTACAAATGATATTTTCAGACCAGGCAATGCAATTCTCTAAAATCATTATTAGAGGCCAAGCCATGAAAATTGATATCTCCTAGATTGTTGAGATTTCTTGCAATCTCCTTGTATGCCATTGTTGTTATTATTATCACTCTTAGCAACTGCAGTGGTACTCAAAATAAATAAATTTAAAATAGTTTATGTTTTATTCATAGGATATAATTAATTTTGTTGATGAGATAAAATATTAATTGAAAAAAACAGATGAGAATATATAGAATTATCGACTTGCCTCGAGGAGAAAAAAGCTACCGGGGGAGGGTAGTGTCTGAAAGCTCTGAGAAAGGGTGGATATGGGGTGCGTATAATTTCTCACTCGCTTCTAGGTCAATGTATTCGTGCGCACTAGTTATGGATGAAAACCTGATGCATTTCCCTTTTGATTGATAAACTATGTGATGGGGTGGGTAGAAATTCAGTAGTCCCCTATTCAAAGAGTGCAAAGTTATTGGAGTTGGATTACTTAATGTGACATAATTTTCAATCTTTTGCTTAATACAGCTTATTTTTAAGTGTGAACTTTAATTATTTATGAGTTTCAATTCGTCTTGAAATTCACAGAAAAAGTGTAGATATGGTTGTTGAATAATGATCAACTTTGACCATGACCAACCTTCACTCTCTTTGTAGGCCTGTTTCTTAATAGTAACTTTAGTGCAGCCCGACGATTTTCTCAGATCACCTCACAATTTCATTTTATGTATTATATTTTGATTATAAAAAAAAAATGTTAAGGATCTTTACTTCTTGTTATGAATTAATGTGAATTATGTACCTATGTAAAATTAAAAACAGCTTGTTGACCAAAATCAAAACTGGGAAGTATATGCAGGCAATTTTGAGAAAATTGAAAATACTTTTCTCAGTATTATTTCGGTAATGTTTAGACAGGTCCAAAACACAAATATAGGGAAAATAGGCTATTTTTAAACATAATCAAATCTTTACCTATTAATTGTTTACAAAAAGTTCCTTTTCTCAAATGTTTCCTCTAAATAGGTTACTTTACGACAGAGGAAGTTGTAAATGAGCTTTCTAGCCTTATTGCCAGTGACTTTCCTGAGTTTTCACACCTGCGTCCTATGGCTGATTCTCTCTTGCACCTGATGTTTGGCTATAAGAGTGCTTCACTCAAGCAGTTGGCAGCAAGGAAAGTTTTTCAGGTAATAGCGCTGAATTCTTTTTTTTAACCCAATGATTTTTTGAAGATTTGCCCTAGCTTTACTACAAGAGTGGAAATAATTCATTGTTAACTTAGCCTCATCAGATATGTCAAGTGCTTCTGAAATGGTATAAATCAAGGCTGTACAGTAATTTTGGCTCTACTAAAATTTTCCTTTCAAGTTTCTGATAGATAATCTATAACAATAGTGCACATGAAGTTGAAAGACTCTGGTGTTTCTTATGGACACCAAAATTCCTAATTGCCAAATTTGTAACTTAATGCCCACTTTTTTATATTAAGGGAACAAATATGCAAATGATACACAGGTAAAAAACTTTGACTCTGCTTTTGACTTATAGAAATTTTGTTTTGTTGGTTTTTTTTTAATTGTGAGGTGCTTAGAATAGATAATGCTGCTGTTATGTACATTCGGAACTATGAGTGTGTAAAATATTTTGACAGAATCCTTGTGCAATCATAAAAGCACTATAATTTTAAACAATTTTTTTCCTCAAATACTGAAAACAACTCATGCATCTTGATGTAAGATTTTCGTAATTTCAACCATTATGCATCATTCTTATCAGTGTATCTTTGAATTTGTAGGATGAGCTAGGTCAATGAAGCTTAACTTAGAATTGAAACATTCACAAAATTTAGCTGAAGTTAAGCATAATCATTTGAGCATGTTATCGTTGGAAACACATCTCTTTCTATCACCTAATTGATGACTGAGGTAACTGTTCAAACAATTGAAAATTGCATAGTGATATAGCCAGAAAAAAAAATAGAGATATAAGTCAAAACAGCCAACACTTGTAGTGGCCTAGGTTTGTTTTATCTTTTTTAAGCAATGATATAATTTTCATTTATTTTTCTTCTTATTATAATTACTTTGATATCATATTTTTCAACTTTTTCCTTGATATGCTAAATAGATAAGTCACTCATCTTTCTCTTCTCTTCTTGCAGTGCTGTCTGCTGGAGAATACCGCCTGCCTTCATGCTATCCTACCTGTGTCTGCTATCCTTGATAGCTACCCAGCTGCTGCAACTGTGGCGTCCCATTCTTCTTTGTCTCCTACACATTCTCCATCATCTGCACAAGCTGTGGTCCAGGCCCAGTCCCTCCCCCAGCTTCTCAAATCCAGTTCAGGGAAGTTGGAGGAATATCTCACATTAGTTCTGAATTGCACAGTCTTGCAGCAGTTGACGCAGCTGTTGCAGCTGCCCATCTCTCTGCAACTGCACTTTGAAGCACAGCTACTTTTCTTGCGCATGCTGCTCAAGTTTTCATCACTGACCATCTGGCGCCCAGCGACACAAACCATCATACCTCTAGGTGGTCATGTCGGAATTGGGATACATCAAGGAGCTATAGGTAGATTTGTGCCAGGTGGGGGAATCTTTAGGATTGGAGATGATAGTGATGATAGTGGGGAAGATGAGGACGTAGAGGACAGTAGTGATGGCAATTCTTCTTCAGAAGAGAATGTGGAAGGGGATTCTGATATAGAATACTGGTGATCACAAACAGCTTGGTGTGTCCAAATTCATTGAACTTGGAGGTTGTGAATATACACATTGTTTTAAACATTAGGAGTTATCATCTACACATGCTAAATTATATTTTTATAAATAAAATTAAAAATTACGTCTGTAAGTACTGATATATCAAAAATAAAATGATATATAATGAAAGAAGTGCTCTTTCATTGGTTTGTCAATTATCACAGATCAAAAAAAAACATATGCATTTATGTATCTTAAAATTTATTCTAGAATCTAGACGACAAGCTCTGAATTTATGACTTTGAAGCAGTTGAAACAAAAGCTGTAGAAAACAACATATAATTTGTGAATAATATTTCATTCCTGCAATGATATTCTTAATTTTTTTTTTTTTTGTCTAGTCTTGCTGTTTGTTTTGTCCTTTACCTTTTTAGTGAACACTTAGTACAGGGGCGTGAGAGCCTTTATTTATTTTACATTACATAGATTAATGTTCCAACATAATTATGAAGGGGCAGATAACTAGACCCAAGAAATTTACTGCCATTTATTCTTTCTTGTATAACATAAAAAGTATTGCCACATTTGAAAAACTTTTTTGTTCCAAAACTTAATACATTAATTTATGTTATTTGGAAGTGGACCGATTGAAATGCATTGAAAGATGTAAAAGAAATTGCTTGTCCTTAAAGATCAACTAAAAACTAAAAAAGGTTAATTAATGTTTTTTCGTTGTTTATTTTTTTAAGTAACACTGTGTTGGGATCCCCATGTTGAAAGCATTACTTCTTTCTCTGCTTTTTTTTTTTCCTCAAACTTGTATTTTTTCTTTTATGTATTTATTTTTCAGAGCTAGACTTAAGGATTTTCAGAGAAGGAAAAGTTGTTTGAGGCTTTCTTTTATTTTATTTTCTTATTATTCATAGCATTTCAATTGAGATAGCATGTGCAG
>BLXT01001321.1:1655041-1675593 GCA_019648995.1 Plakobranchus ocellatus
TGGCATATTCCTGTGAGACTTTCTAAATTCCTGTGAGTAGAGATGAATATTCCTGTGAGAACAATTTGGGGTTGGCAGGTCTGTTTGTTTCTATCAATTATGCCTGCTCTTCAGATGTTGAAAATGGAAAAGGCAGACTCAATTTATTGTGTTGTCTCGATATGTCACTCTGAAAGGGTTCTACAATAATATTTTTGTGATAGATTCTATTGTTAAAACTTTGTAGAGGTCTTAAACCTGAAGAAAATTCAAGTAGTTTTCATCGTGTTTAAAAAAGCATACTGTTCACATCATTGAGGAAGCCAAGGATCCTTTGATCATTTTATTGTTATGTGTGTCTTTCCTTTTGCTCCAGGTGTGTAAGACACGTTTTAAAATTAGTATGGTAAAATATTTGAAAGAATAAAGCTTTATGTACGATTTCATTTTTAGTAATTGTCAATGGCAATGGTCAAGTATGATCAATAATATTTAGTGTTTTAATTAAAATTTGCTTTGCTTTAAAGTATCATTTTTACATATTTTTTTTTTAAAACAGGCTTAGGCATATTTATGTTTAGTTAGAGAAGACCAGTAGTACCTTTTGAAGGCACTTGGGCTGTTATACTAGAGGTCACTGGTTTAATCCAGACTTTTGGCTGACAAAGCTTAGCTCCGTCTCTGTGTCTACCATTGGATACCTTGTTAAAGTTGAGCCAGTGAGAAAACCTTTTTAAAATGCTGTGAGCCACATTTTTTATAAGTTTGAAACTGGACCTCAAAGGTTTTGAAAAATTTGGGTCAGGGGAATTGAGAATTATAACAAGTGCATTTGTTCCTGCGGCATAGTGTCTCATGTTGTTTTATAACTACTTACATAAGTTTGAAACTGATCCTCAAAGGTTTTGAAAAATTTGGGTCAGGGGAATGGAGAATTATTACAAGTGCATTTGTTCCTGCCGCATAGTGTCTCATGTTGTTTTATAACTACTTACATAGTGCCTTCTGCAAGTTGTAATATCTTACAGATCAAAGGGTTTGAATAGTGCAAATCAAACTTTGACACATATGCCACTTAAAACTTGTCAAGGGGAATGTTTGATATGCATTCAACAAATATGTTTTTCCCTTTCTCTATGTGATTGAAAAATATATCTCACTCCACATTATCTTGGCTCTTTGTTTTGGTTTTTTTTTTTAAATTCATTAAATTTCATAAAGTTCATAACAGATTTCTTTCACAGGTTAATACTGAAATAGATAATAGTGACTCATATACAATAAATCTTTCAATATTTTTTCATATTTTTCCTATATTTTGTGCTTCAGAAGAGTTTTTAGTTAATCATTTTTTTTAACATTGTAACAAATGCCAAATGTAACATTATATAGATCTATAATTTTTTTTTGTTTTGTTTTTGGTTTAAATAAAAAATCTTTGTTTTAAATTTCATTTTCAAAACAAAAAAAATCACACTTTTAACTGGTGTCTTGTACAGTACCTAATTATCAAGTATGGGACCTTGTGGATGAAATCATCCTTGTGAAAACATAATCTCTTATTTTTCTGTGATGTAAAGACTATATTTTTGGACTAAAAGTTTTAATATTTTTCAGAATCCTTCCCTTGGTGGAGATGCCATTAATTGTACCCACAAAGGTGTTTCAGGTGTTTTTTTTTTTCTATTTTTCTATGTGAATTTGTAACTGTATATATATCTTTATTTATTTTGAGATCGTATGAACAAAATCTTTTTACCTACTTTTTTGCCTCATGGAAAAACAACTAAAAGTTCTTCATTAATATTATAATGTCAATTAAAAAAAAAAAAAATGCTCTTTCTCATATTGGTAGAAGATGTAATGAAAAGTAAAGTGAAAGATATCAGCTTTTTCAAAACTTATGTCAAGTAAATTTAAATTAAGGGAAAAATAAAATTTTTGAATATTGTGAAAAAAAAAGAAATTTATATATTTTTTTCATGAAAAAAATGCAAAGACATTTCAGATACTTTTTGGCTCTTTTTCATTTAGCTGAACAATTTTAAAAGAAAAGAATTGTTTTCAAAAATCAGGAGCTCTTCACTCAATTAAGTTCTACAGGTATAGAGGTCTCTTCTGTGTCCAAAATTGCTAAATCACATAAGTACACACAATATGTATTTGCTCATTTTTTACGCTACAAGAATTTATGACCCTGTAGAGATAAAAAGGATTGAAACCCTAAGTGTATCTTAATTGTGCTAAATTTTGTTCACACTGCTGCTCTCTTGTTGTAATGTGCTAAAATCATGCTTTCTAATATTTTTGTGTTACTGTGGCAAAATACATTTTTATATACATTGTTTGATAAATGTTGTGCCAAATATTAAGATAATTAAAAACTGAACAAAGAATATAGAAAGAGCCCTCCAAAACGTTCATAGCCTGTGAAAGCAAGTTATTTGGGTGATTAAATATTTTACTGTAAACTTACCTGTTTCTTGAATTTCTTTCAGTATTTTCTTTTGTGTGCGTGGATGTGCATACGTTTTGCAATATTCTAGATTATTTTAGATCAGAGGGTTTTTTTATCTCTAAGAGTAAAGCTGTGGTGTTTTTTTATTTATGCTGTATTTGCAAGGACCTGTTTAGTCCCTCAGATGTTGACTGCATTTGCACAGGCCTGTTTAGCCCTGATGTTTTCTGCATTTGCAAGAACTGTTGAAGTACTGATATCCCTTTTTGACTGAGATCTTCAAGGACAAAAAAGGATATAACAAAAGTGATGAAAAATTATTTCTGCAAGAATGTTTTGTTTTTAGATGGCTGGATAAATTTTATGTTACTCCAGCAGTAGCTCAATATTTCAGTGATGGCTGAGCACACCTGCAAAAGCCACATTTAACAATTTTTTAACGTAAAAAAAATGTTGCAGAAACTTCGTTCATTGTGGGTAAGCATGTCCTATAGAATGAGATGTGTAATAGAATAAGTCTACAGAATATTTTTTCTGCTTGGCAAGTCAAGGTGGAAAGCATTTTTTTTTAAATGAACTGAGCAGAATTTGATAATGACACTACGTCTTGTTTCACAAATGTTTAACAAAAAGGTCAGTGCAAAGCTATTTCAAGATACAATAGATTTTAAAGACTCCTTTAATTATTAATGTCTGAAGCATTACATTTTTATGGCTGTGCTGTGACAGTCACTGTCTAAATCTACCAAGTGCTTGAACACAGAACTGCTTTTTGAATTTGCAGGTAGGGAGATCATGCCTTCATAATATACCCATGGGAAAACATCTTTGATCTGAGAGCTTCTGGATGTTTGGTTAGCTTCAATAGTACACTGGCCAAAAGCAGTCAATTACCAAAAATATACTTGAAGCATTTGTGAATTTTTATGGAAAATAGAATCTTATCAGAATTTTAAGAAACATCAGGACTATCAATGAATAGTATTATAAGGTTTTTTTTTAACAATTGTCATACTTTTCCATTTCATCTTTATGATCCATTTCTTATAACAATACAAAATGGTTCTCAAGACTACTATTATCATAGTGTCATGGTTAATGTCAGGTTTTGAACAGTTTATTTTATTTAAATTAATCCAAAAGCCTTAAAAAAAAAAAAAATAATTAATAAGATAATTTCCCTTTGGCTCAATACATTTCTATCGATACCGATATGGTGATTAAAATTGGTTTGAAATAGAATTTGGAAACCTTGATCTTGCAAGACAATTAAACTCTCAATGGTTGGAAAAAGTATTTACTTGATAATGCTATAATATACTTTTGATATTGTGAGCCTATCATTAGTTCTGATCACCAATATTTTGTTCATTTGGATAATCTATAAAGTAAATGAAGTAAAATGCTTATTGAGAGAATGAAGGAAAGCTTGAGATTTAGGCTTTGGGGTAGGCAAAAGGCACTTGCCCTTTCACATAAATTAGGTAGCTCTCAAATCACTATAGTTTCAATGATTTCAAAATTCCATACTTTCAAATCATGCAATATATATGTAAAAAGTAGATCCTGTAAACTTCACAAAACAAGACAGAAAAGTTATTATTTTAATTGGTGAAACAGCCACTAAAACAGAAAATAATCTTACATCTAATATAAGTCTGTACATTTTGTGTGCTTTAAATGAGAACTTTAAAAAAGTACGCAAGAGACTTGATTCCAAAAATAAGATTTATTTTATTTTAATTTAAGGTTTGTTTTCTGTTTTAAGAAAATTTTTCACAATGACATAAAATTGTGATCATTTAAATATAAAGACAAATATAAAAACTCATACGTTTTTTTTTTTTATCCAAGCAATCCTTTCAATTTTATATTTTTTTACCCTCTCTTTAGAGAGAAGATAATTTGGAAGACTAAAACTACTTATTTGTCTCCAGGCCAATCTCATTCATCTCCAAATCCACACTTATTTTCCTGCTCTCAAATAATTGCTCCAAAGAGTACTCAAAGTTTTTGCCTCCTGAAATGAGAAAAAAAAATTATATGGAGGTTTGAGTAATAAGCTTGGTGAATATTTTTAGTTGGAGTTATTTTGTTCATTTGTTCTACCGCACCAAACTCAAACACAACCAAAATATTCAGTTCTGTAATGGATGGTATTTGCAAAGAAGCTTCATAAAGCCAGTTCATTGCCTGGCAATCTACCCTTCTGCTGAGCCTGGTGACAGAAACTCCAGTAGATTTCACTTACCACTGCCACTGCACCACAAATAGGCCCACACACACCGTACCTCCATTGCTCCCCACATTACTGAAACCCTTCAGTCTTCTTTTACTATCAACCGTATTTTATTTTTTTTTAAGTGACCTTTTTGGTATTGTGTTAAATCGCAATGGGTTTTTACATTTCTCTTGGGCTGCAGGTACTGGCCATAGGCGTTAGTGTCACAATGAGTTTTATAATTGCCCTGAAATTTTCAAGTCAAGAACCTTCAAACCCATCGTAAGTACACACTCCAATGAAACTTTATGCCACAAATGAATAAACTAGGGGCAACCTTATTCAAAATCAATTGCTATGGATTTATTAAAATTGCACAAATCCATCAGGTGTCAACTTAATCAAACACAACTTATATATATATATATACACAAACATGCATACATATATATATATATATATTTCCCAGGATCAAGCAATAACTTCTTTTCATGGAAGGCAATTGAGATAAAAAAAAAAACTCAGTTTTTCGAATGCATAATTTCTAACCAACTGTTCTTGATTTTTTTTTTTTTTTTTACACATTTTTCTATCATTGCGATTAGATCTTTGTCCAACATATCTTAGCGGGTTACAGTTATCAAAAAAATATGAAGTTGAAGATGCATATCATTAAAAAAAAAAAAAAAGAAAAACAACCCCCAAAAAACGAACAACATATATTTATATTTCTTACCATTATGTTACATTTGTCTGTTATTTCAGTCATTGTGAGAGGCAGAGGAGCTGGCTTTGGCTCAATCTCAGGCAATGTTCTGATGAATGATACATTAATAAAATGGCTCTAATATGGTGCGGCTTTATTTTCAGATTTCTTATTAATTCCATGAATAAAATAACAAGTGCATATAACATATTATTTTTAGGATATTATGAAAGATTTTGGAAAAGTAAAAAAACAACAACATAGATATACCTAATTTTTAAGGTTCTTACTAAAAAAGGTTATTTATAAAAAGTCTGAGTCATTATATTTCTCCCACTCAAGAGTAACCTCATGCTAAATTTCAAAACAGTAGGGCAATAAATAATTGGAGAGACAGAATTTTGAAGCAAAAAAAAGCCCTACATTTTATGAAAATTGTGTTTTGAATTCGGAAAAAAAAAAACATCAAAAATTTAGGGCTATCCTGAAAACATTTCAGCTTGATATGGTGCACCTTCCTCCTCGACAGGATGTGTAGTAGACATATAGGGGATTTCATTGATATGAGCTATTGCCAAAAGGTGGATGGCGCTCAATGTGTCAAGAAAGGGAGCAAATAGTAATAAAGTGAATAAAAATAAAATGTGTTAGGTATTAAATTGTTTGTCTTAAAATAAAAATATACATATGATAAAACGAAGTCTTTGTCTTGTTTGTGCAATTAAAAAAAAAAAAAAAGTTGGTTGACAGGCCCATATTATCGGCCATGAAAATGGGACGCTTTGGGCTTGGTTCAAACCAAGTATGGCAACATGAAGCCTTTGCAAAATTTCCACAGAAGATTGTATTTTTATAAAACAGAAATAGATGTCAAACATTTCTGATAACTTTTATGTTGAGATGGCTGACTAAGATTTATGGGTCTTGTCTGTTTAAGTTGGAACTGTTGGTTGTGACGCATAATGTCTGTTTTAAGCAAAATTTTTCTTCTAGATTAAAACACTCAACGACACAAAGTTAAGAGCCGTCATATTATTCCTCAATGAAAAGATTTTATAATGGAATAGGCTTAACAAAGCCTATTAGACTGGATTCTTCAAGTCAGACTTTTTATTTCATGTGATCCGAGTTACTGTCCGATCGTCACAACTGACAATCATTGTAATTCATAAAAATCAACTTTCACTTCAGCATTTTTCTTATTTCTCGCGATTCAACATTCCCATTGTAATAACTAACAAGAGATCTCTTTTCCAAAATGGTGAACATGGGAAGACGCGGTTACGGTTGGTCACATTGAACAGTGTTTACAGCTATTAAAAGTTATTTTCAATAAAATTTCATTCGCCATGGCCCCGTTTTAATAAGATATCACCGTAAATCGCCATAAATGATTGAATTGGCCATTGTCATAATCGAAAATAATAAATCTAATCTAAATCTTATCATCGTGGACATTTAAAACATTACCAACCGACAAACTCAATTCATGTCCAAAGTAACAATCGGCGAAGATTGTGTTAAATTATTTTTATCAGTGCTTATTTTAAAGAAGAGAATAGTTTTTAATATCTTAGAGAAGTTCAATTAACTTTTTGCAGACGCCTTTACTCAAATAGCAAAGAGTTTGTGTTACAATGCATCAATCCTGTCTCATGTCTCATGCCTTTTCATCACAACTGACAGACAATGTTGCCCGTTTCCCACTTTTGCTGTAACTGTACTAGTGCTCAATGCTTTTTTCATTTAGCTGTTTTTGAATAAAATCAATACAATTTGCTTTTTAAATCATGTTCTTGGGGTGACATTCTGTATGGATTTGTGGTGGTCTTGTCTCTCTCAGTTGTGATGCTGGACATAAAAGACTGTCTCAATTTGTTTGAGCATAGAGGAATTTTTTTCTTGTAAATGAAAATATTAAAAGAAGTCCGTGTATCTTGGCTTAAATGACTGCCATTAAGGTTAGGAGGCAACAGAAACTGCTAGCTAGTTTTTAAGAAATGTTCATGTCCACATCACAAGTGACAGATTTGTGATTCATATAAGAAACAAGCAGATTGAACTATTTTTGAAGCGGCGACAGGCCATTTTTTTTTTGTAAGTTTAGGTGTAGATTGCTCCTAAACTTCAATAAAAAAAAAAAATCCATTCTTGACAACAAGACACCTAAACCTATTGATTTCTTAGTTATTTTGAATTGTAAAACCTTTTCATCTATTACACATCTATTAAAACATAGTTATTAATAACTCATCCCCATAACACATGCTGTTCCTCCCCCACCATGACCTTAAGTTTATGTCAAGTTTATTGTGATTTCAATTTGACTATTTGAGCAGAATCCACTGACACCAGGTCAAGAGAGATAAACAAAAATTTTTTGCTCTTTCTGTGATTTTAATAAATCTGGATACTTAGACAAAAGCAACAAAACAAACCAAAACACAACAACAAAACATACTTTTGAGATTTAGCAGAGGCCTGCCTTGATCCACCCCTTGAGCCTGAACTCCTCTGAGATGAAGTGGCACTGTTTTCTCTACTCTGTCCACTTGAGTCCAGCCTTCCTTGATTTTCACCTTTGTCATGATCCTCTGGTTGTTCAGCCAGTGAGGCTACCTCACTTTGGTTCTCTTCTAAATCCTGAGGTAGAACCTCTCTTAAGCCATATGCTGTCATCCAGTGGTGATCAGCGATCTGTCAAATGAAAAAAAAAGCTTTGTTTTAATTTTCTCAGACACTTTCGATACTTAGATTCCTGATGATCATCTTGTGTACAGGAGGATATTAATGCAGACTATATAGCATTTGCACTTTTGGATGATAGATAAAAACTTGCTTGTAATATTACTCAATTTTGCTTGCACCCAATTAGATTCATAACACCTTCAATTGCATGAAATTGAGAGGTGACCACTACTAGCTCCTGCAATCAGAAGGCTTAAAGTCTTTTACAAATGACCAAGTGCATGTAGCACCACAAAGCTTAGACTTAATGCATGCAAGTAAAAAAAATGCTCAACAAAGGCTTCCAAATGAAAGCAACCATCCAAACTGTCAAGATTACTTCATTCTTTCAATGTTTTGCCATTTAACAAATCTTGAAAATTTTTGTTGTTTTTTGCCATATTAAATGAATTTAGTGTTGATCTCAAAGCCTCGCGTATGATTAAATCAACTAAAAACTACTCACCACATCACATAGGTCAGGCCCATTGATGATCATGTCCATGTCCTCATGTTGATCCATGATTCTAGAAAAACAGAAAAAAATTACATAGGAGAGACTGTTACTTATTACCTAGATGTTTAGTTTTAAAAAATTGTTTTGGATCTGTCCTTTTTGAATGAACTTGATATCACAATTGTCTTGAATCAAGTCCAAATAAGCACATCTATTATTTTTCACATTAACTCTATAATTCCTTTCATGAGCTTTGCAATGTCAAAAACTGCATGTGGATATTTTCATTTTATGCAAAGCTATAAGCTTTTAAACTTTCAGAAGGGAAAACGTAATAGCATAGCACATTCATCATAAATGTCATTTACAATCTCCTACTTCTTTGGGCTAGTCTCAAGACAATTTCTGATGCTTTTCATCAAATAACAGTAATAGCTCATGTCTGGCAAGGTAATTGCTTTAAAAAAAAGAACTTGATTATGGAAGAATGTATGCAAACAATAAATTATCAGTATAATGTTACTCTTCGAAATTGTTCCTCAAGATTCCAAGCAAGAGCAAAATTGACCTTTGGAACAGTGTTTAAAAAAATTGTGTGTGTGTGTATATATATATATATATATATATATATATATATATATATATATATATATATACAAATTTCAAAGAAAAAAATTCATCCTGTAAACAAACATCTATCCTATATGGATTCTACCTATCAGAAGTATCAAATACTATTTATAGCTATGGCTTAATCATGAGGAAATGAATAGCAATGTCCAAATTTGACTCTTTTGCACTCTTTTGGTGATAAAGTCATTTTAAATGCTAACCACCTCTAAATTATTAGAACCAAGCTTGCCAGGAATGCAAATACAGAAGCACCACTATGCAACCCAAAACTCACCTATTGGATACTGCAGCATTGCTCATGGCCAACTGGTACATTTTGGTGTAAGTTCTTATGGCTTTTTTCCTCTCTTTCTCCCTTGCTCTCAATTGGGCTTGTTGCTGCACCTAACAGAATAGAACACAAAATGCATTAATTTGTTCTCTTAATCATGAGGCCATTAAGGCACAAGATAATTTTTTTTTATTCCTGATCTTGAAATCATCAAATACAATTTATAGAAATTGGAAACCATAAGAAACTCCTGCCTCTTACTACTAATGTACGGAACTATAAGAAATATCTTCATCATTTCCAGAAAAGAATGCTACTTTTAAGAAATTTATATATATATTTGAAGTCATGGTTAATGCAAGAAATATGTTCTTAAATGTGCCAGAAAGTCTTTTTTTGTTTTCTGGTTATTTTTATACTTAGAGAAAACCATCCTTTACTTTTGTGTCCTCAGATTGCAGATATACCGGAATCAGAAGAAAAAAAAAAAAAATGAGTTGTCAGTTATTTTGGCTCTACCATGACAAGTGGACTTTTCATCTCACCTCTTCTGGGTCTGGTGGTTTCTTGGCAAGATCCATAGTGAAGCAATGCAGCTTGGGCATTTCTAGCTGCATCAGAGAGCAAGATGAATGACATTTGTAATTTCATACAGATTTAGATTGTAATGGAGGACTAAAAAATTGGCATTCTGAATTCATATGGACCTTGCAATTAGAAAACAAAAGGAATGACAGTGGATATTTTGTTCAAATTGCACAATGTAACAGAGAGTATAAGGAGTAGTGGATACTTCATTTAGATCTTGAAAATCTATGGTGATAGAGAACATAAGGCGTGTAGGTGGATATTTTTCATTTAGATCTTGAAAATCTTAATAAAACAAGAGGAGTGATGTTTGACATAGATTTTAAAATTTAGAGATTTAAAGGAGTAATAACTGATATTTCATACATATCTTGAAATGCAATGGAAAACAAAGGATTGACATTTGAGATTTCACATAGAACTTGAATGTAAAAGAAAAATGAGTAACATTTGATTTTTCATATGGATCTTGAAATGTAATAGTGAGCAAAAGTGATGATATTTGTCCTTTCATACAACTTTTGAAAAACAGTAGAGAATAAATATGTGCCATTTTTAATTCATACAGATATTGCTATGTAATAGATGAGTGATGAGTGATATGTGAGTGATATTTGATATTTCACATTATGTCTTTTTAATATAAGACAAGAGAGAAAAAATGAGTGTCATTTCAAATTTTAATCAGGTCTTGAAACATAGACAGAGTAACAGACTGAGATGCCGCTAGTTGAAACCAGCTTTGACCAGCTTTTTTTTTCATTTGACCAGCCTTTGGTCAAAATCCTTTTTAAAGAGCTAGAGTCTAATAGATAAAAATATGATATTGAGTATGTAAACTTTGACTATTTATATCTTCACATCTAAACAAGCTATATCATTAACTTTAACATCATTTGAATGAAGAAAAAAATTGATCAGATGTTTATTGTAAGAACTGTATTTGAGGTAACCAGAGCAAATCTCTTAGATGTTGCATTTAGGACAAACTGAGTTATGAGCATGATGTATAAAGCTTATGATTTGTACTTTTATAGGGTAAAAAAATCTTACATATCTATTTCAATTTTTATCAAAAGATATATGAGAATAAATTTGATCAATATTGTAAAAATTTTGATGGGAGGCAAATTAGTCATCAATCACAATTTGGCATTGAGCAGAACATATTATTTGAACTTTTATAGGGAAAGATAGCTTATTTCTTTTTCCCAATTCTGTCAATAAAGATGTGCCACTTTTGAATCATTAAAAGTTTTTGAAAACTAGTGCAAATATATCCACAGAGACCTGATACTGATATGCTCTGGTAGCATCACAAGTAAAGTACTTCTCATGGATGCCTGATTTCATTGATCTGTGTAATATTCAATCAATATTGCTCTTGTAAGTTACCAGTATTTTTTTTTAATGAAAGCAAAAATGGAACAACAACAGCAAAAAAAACAAAATCACTATTCTTTTCAAATTAAGTTGTATATTTTCTTTATGTCCAATATATTCTTAGGAAGAAAAGTATTTATCTATCAACTTTCTCACTATAATTTCTCTAATTTCAGAGTGAAAAAGAGGACATGCATGATGATGATAATCATTTATTTAGTGTGAAGCGTAAGGTGAAAAGAATTATTTTATCATGATTCTTGTGCCTTGCTGATACATTTTCGCAAGTGATGTCCCTCAACATATCTCAATATTTTGAAGCTGTCAGGATGTCTGATATCTTCTCTGCATTCACTAATCTTATCATTTTAGATGTAGCATATTCAAGTTCATTTTCTTTTCCTCTACAATTTTCTAGAAAGAAAAATGTATACAAATAGGCCAAGCTGAACTTAAATGTTTACAAACTTTGAGTGACTTGTAAATGCAAGCCTTTATGAAGCGTTTTTTTTAATATATATGTATAAAGAAAATCTTCCAGACAGGAAATACACTGTTTACCTTTGGAAATCTCCTATCAAGATCATTAAGTGAGTCCACTATAGACTTTCTACCAGCATGGATACTTCTCCTTTTTTGCTGAAAT
This sequence comes from Plakobranchus ocellatus, assembly GCA_019648995.1. NCBI lineage: Eukaryota > Metazoa > Mollusca > Gastropoda > Plakobranchidae > Plakobranchus > Plakobranchus ocellatus. Next base: position 1,667,111 of record BLXT01001321.1, read on the forward strand.
GATTGAAAAACAAAAAAAAAGTTAAAAGAATAGATAAAGCAATAATATGTATCTGTGTGTATGTGAATATGTGTATATAGTGTTACTATTTATCAACTATTGCCTGCGCATTCCAACAGTCAGCTAGTCACTACCCCTCCCACAAAAAGGCAGATTACTATAATAAGCATATGTAGCTCTTGATCTGGGCCTACTTCTAGACTGAGCTTAAGTTACCCCTTCCTCTCCCCTCAATAAATAAACACACTCCCCTTTGGAGCCCCATCCCATGAAGCCTAACAGTTCAAAGAAGAAAAGTTAGGAGGATAAAGGCGTATTTTCTAACTTAAAAGCCTAAGTAACCTATTTACTGTAACTAATATGTCTTATTACAAGAATCAGTATCAAAATACAGAGATGAAGACTGAAAGAAATATAAAGGATCCTTTCAGAGAGACCATTAAGCAGATTGTAAGAACAATTTAGCCTAAATGTATTAGCCTAATTATATTTTTCGCTTATGAAAATGCTCACAAAAAACCTTTTTGAAAAGTTTTTCACTTCTAACACCAGAAGAAAGCTGAAGTTTATGATTGCAAACTAAGAAAAGAAAAAGACCAACACAAGAAACATAATCGCCAGGTCTGTTCCAGACAAGGCACCTAAAAAAGAGGATGTGAATACACCACAAAATGAGACATTTTGACAAGTGGGAGTCTAATAAACAATTCATCAAAATTCTTATATTAATTATATTCTTGTAATGATGAATACAATTTAAAATCTTTGGCTTATTGGGTGCTATAAAACCTTTTCCTCGGTGGCAATTTTTTTTTACGAAAAACATTTTATATTTGTGGTGGTAATTAATTTATATATATCCTGACATACAAAAGCAATACTTTCGTCTTATCTTTTGTTTAGTAATACTTTTAAATTTTTGTCCCTAAATTTCTTACTAGGATAGAATTTACAAAGCACATCTCATGATGAGAAAACAATTATTTTTGGAGCTCACTTTATACATTGCTGGATACTGTTGAGTGATAGCCCAGTGGTCAGGACGAAAACCAGTCCTAGAAGGCTCTCTAGACTCTGAGATGCGGCTCAATGACCTTTGACCTTGCTCCTCTATTTGCAATGTTGGTGCCATAGAGAAAATGTTATCCTGAGACTCAACACGGCTGTGGTTAGACACATGATCCGCCATAGAGGAAGGGTAGGAGTGAAGGTCTGAGTGAGGATGAGCACAACAAGACTCATAATGAATGCTGCTGCTAAATATAAATATGCAACAGAAAATAGTTGCATTTCCATTTACGCAATACTGAATCTTTTAGTACAGAACAAATGTCCCACCATCTATATCATATTACTCTTGGATCCATCAAAAGATAAACTACATTCACAAAGCAATTTCAGACATCATTTTCTTTTCAAACAAAATAGTTTGCTGCAGTTCAAGATGGCAATCAAAAATGGCAATTCCAAAAACATTGTAGTTTTTGATGGTCTTGTAAATGTGAAGAATCTGTCATGGAAAATATTCTGAACACAAAATTGTTACATATGGTAATTAAATACTATATACAATGAAGAAAATCTGTGTTTGAGTTGATGGTTACATCTATTTACCTGTAGTTTTCTTCACTTTAAAAGTTCTAAAGAAAGTTGTTGGTTCATCCATTTCTTCACGAAACTTGTTGTAATCAGAAGGAGTTTTTAGTTTCCCCTCTCTCCTCAACTTGTCCTCCAAGCCAATAATCTGAATAAAATAATGAATGAATAAATATTAAAAAATAAATAAAGAAATAAAAATAACACTTTTTGGATTTGAAAAGGCATATGAATATTTATGTCATTTCAAGATCAAATTCATGATATAAATCATTCCACCTAGTACAGTTTTTGGCTTTCATAAATTTTTTAAATGTATGCTCCATTAGATTTAATTACATATCCTAGGTAAGTCTTTTTAAAACATCCATTAGATTAGAATTTCAAAACGATTCTAAAAAAGTCTGGTTTTGCACCAGCTGATGAACATAGGTTTATATCTGCCAAAAAAAAAAAGTGTGTGATGTGGTTGCATAGTTTCTTTTAAAACATTTATCTCTCAAGTTTCATGAGAATCACATCGATGATTTTACATACATGATAAAGATCAGTCTTTGGAACATGTGCTGTTGAAGGGGTTGTTTCCAATGTATGCCTCTCTAATCTTTTCTTCACCATGTGGCTGGCAATTCTCTGTCATCAAGAAACAAATAAAAATGTAAGTCAAGCAATCAGGGCACACACTCAAAAAAAAATACCATCTATACATAAATTAACAGCAACAACAAAAAAAATATAAAAAGAAATCTTGTACTATAACTGGTAGATTTTCTGTAACTTGAGTAATTTTCAGTTTTATTGAGTAGTTATTCTTTATAAATCAACCTTATGAATCAAATTTTCAGATGATTTTTTTTTTTTTCTAAAGCTGTGTAAAAATCAAGAAAACTTCTCTGGAAAATTTTTTCGTTAAAAAAAAAAATCCCTTCAAAATAATTATGATGAAATTAACAGTATTTTAATTATTATTATTATTATTAGAACATTGGAAAAAAAAATCAACCAGATTGCAAATTGATATTAACCTTCTCCTCTTCTTCCTTTTCTTTTTGGCGCTGTCTCTGGTTATCTCTCTCTCTGATTTCTCTCCTTTGTTTCTGGACTTTTTCCCCAAGAAGACTAGAATATTCATTGTAGTAGTAGTCTCTGAGTCGGTAAAGATCTTTCACCAATTTCAAGTAATGCTTTTAGGTGGATAAAAAATCACAAAAAAGAAGAGTTATTCATCAAATCTGTATCTCCCTTTAAAAAAAAAATTGATAGCCATACCATGAGTAAGTGTGAATCCAAAACAAAACTTAATTTATGGTTTATAGTCTCAAATCAACAAATAGCAAAAAATTGATAGCTTTGAAAGAAAAGGGTTTGTTTGCGTTATAAACTTTTTAAAGGTATAAGAAAATAGCCCATACATGGAAAAAATTGAAAACAACAAAAAACAAAATAAACAAAACAGGGAAAAATTTACAAGTACAAAATTTTACAACTTCATCCAAGGTTTTTCACACAATGTTTTTTTTGTTTTAAAACTTAAAACATTCCAGTTCAAACTCATTGTGTTTTAATCAAAAGCCATAGGCAAATTAGTTTTACACAAACGATGATTAAACTACACAAGGAAAATGTATATTTTGTATGACTGTTTTCAAACGTATCCTTCTTCCGGACCATAAAATGCTTACATATTCTGTCAGTAATGTTAGTCCAGTTAGAATACTGTTTTGACAAAAAGAACCTCAAACTGTTCTAAATTAGTTGTTCCTGTTGTTTTGTTTTGCTTAAAAATGCAAACCTTTGATGCATAATCTAATACTTTGTCAGTCTTTTAAAAATATTTTCTCACAAAAGGAAAATAAAAGTGGCATTTATAGCTTACTTTTTGTTTGTTTGTTTTTAACTGCTTTTACAAAAAATTTTTACAATGACCAAACCATAGGTTCAAAGAAATGCTTTTAATATGAATTAATTTGGTTGATATGAAAAAATGGTTCTAAAAATGCATGTTAAGACGAAAATTGCATCAACTTTCAGCATTAGTGTTTTTCCATCAACATTGAAAGTAGTTATCTTTACCTCTTCTTTCTCTTTTGCTCTCATTAACGCCTTTTCATCCTCACCATCATCAAAGCTGCTAGTTTTCTTCTTTTGTTTCTTGGCTTGTTTTTCCTTTCTGTTGTCTTTTTCCTGATATAACAAATGTTTTGAAGTAAGCATGAGCAAATTAGAAAATGCATTTAGTTCATTTAGGTACAAAAAATGCTTAAGAATTAAATGCATGTAAATATCTCCAGAGAATTCCTGAGATGTTGCGCATAATATTTTGATTAAAAAGATTTTAAGCTGCTTCTTTTGTTGTGCTATTAAAAAATTTAAAAGGCTTCTATCTTGAACAAAATGCGTGTGTGTGTTGAGAAGGGCGTGGAGGCGGCAGTGGCCAGCTGGCTTTTTTGGGATGTGCATGCAGTAATTGCTGAAAAATTAGATTTGTCAGTTTTGGTCACAGTCAATGTGGGTCTCATGTAATTTCCTCTTTCCCCCTCCAAAACCGATTACACCCTCTCCTTTCTTGAGAGATCTTAGGCCTAGTAAATTTTCACAGTAGTCTGTACAATACTGATCTACTGATCTAGATTGTAGATTCATCTAAATCTAGTAGTGCACTGCTAATCTACACACATGTACATTTCCAGCCTCACTCAATCTTTATTTTCAGGCTAGAAGTAGAAGTAAACACAAGCAGAAAGCTATCATTCTAGCCTTTACTTGGGCTTAAATTATAAAGCACATTGAAACACTAGATCTATATTGGGGAAACTTAGAGTAAGGCGATCAGACTGGAGTTGATGACTAAAACAAAAAATTGAACTAATTGACGAAGTGAAAAAGAAGTACGTTAGCACAAAAAAAAAAGGAAGAAACACCGATAAAAAAAGCAGAAAGATGTTTCAATTGATTTAATGTACTTTCGAATAGGCCTATTGTTTAGACGCCTCTGAAGAAGAAAGCATAAGGTAGCACCAACCACGACACAATCAAAGTTGAGAAAGCTCACTTAGTTTAGCTTACAGTCAAGGCCTCAAACATCCTATTTAGTAGTTTTGTAGTGAATATCAAAGTACATGTACTTGTGAGCGATTTTAGTAGAAGAAATGGCTTCTGCGTACCCCTCCCCCTCTCCAAATTGTCTCAATATGGTGAGTCGCTAATACAATAACTTAACTCGAATCTTTTTATGTAGGCCTAGGCCTAAGTCAATCTTTTTAGTTATGTCCCCTTGGCATTGACTTAAGCAGTGTTGACTGTAGTTTTTTTTAACAGAAAGCTAAATAGGTGTTCATAAGTATCAATTTATTGATTGAAACTGTATAGACGAAAAAAAAAAAAAAAAAGGAATAATCCAGGAACAGGACGAATGTCTTCTAGATCTAGATCTACCTTCATAAACTAATGACCTCTTCATTTTGTCAGTGGCTGATAAAGGTAGACCCAGAAGTCTTTAGGGTTGTAATGGTTTATCCTGTGAAAATATACCTTTTGTTTCTCATCATTAGATCCATCTCCAAATCCGTAATTGGAGAGTAAAAATGGCAGTGATGGTTGGTTGTAATTTATTGAAGACTTAAGCACAACAGGTTTTTCCATTTTGATTTGAGCCTTATTCACTGTCTCAATCGAAGTATCGCTATCTTTTATATCAAGAAACCCTAACAATGATTAAAAACTCATATGTTTTGTTGCGCGAACAACTTTGCACGTAAAATTGTCTGTCAAAAAGTCAATCGTTAAAACGATAGTCGCCATCTTGACGCACTATCTCCATGGCTACAAAAGAGTGCCTCACATTATAAACGAAACAATCTCTCTCTCTCTCTCTCTCTCTCTCTCTCTCTCTCTCTCTCTCTCTCTCTCTCTCAATCTTCTTCTAACTTTCTAATTATCCGTGCAATTATCAGCCTATAAAACTATCTGTCTACCTATCTATGTATCATGCAGTGAAAGCAACGGATAGGTTCTTAGACAGGGGGAATTTTGTTATAGAAAGACAATTTATCAGGATGAAAACATTTGCAATCACCTTAATGTTCTTATACGTTCTGTCGTTCTGTTTTTTATCCGTTGCTCTGTCACAAAAAGGCCACTTTTCTTGACTTGCAAGGAACTAGCGCCTTTAGCGAGGACTAGGACTTGGAGAGTACATTACCAAAGTAGAATATTTCACCATCTTTTTCTTTAGGTGCCTTGTCTGGAACAGACATTGGCGATCATGTTCCTCCACTCAAACCTACTCTCAGTAAACCTAATGAAGTTGTTTTGTCTACCCGTACCTTTTGCCGATGTCTTAAGACTTTCAATAAACGATATTCTATGCCTTGATTTCACAATAACTTGGAAAATAAAAATTTATTTTTGAGAGGGCGTAATCAGAATAAAAAAGAGCAACCACCAACTTAAACTAATAATTAACAAAAAAATCAACAAGACAATAGTACATTTAAAAGTTTAGTTAACAAAAAAAGCAACAAAATAAGAGTACATTTAAACGTTTCGCCTTTATTGGCTTCATCAGTTGCCTACAGATGACATTAGTTATGTTATGTCGTCTGTAAGCAACAGATGATGCCAATAAAGGCGAAACGTTTAAGCTTTGTACTATTGTTTGGGCGGTTGGCTACCAATCAGGGGTCCGAGGTTCGAATCCCAGTCCGGGCCAAGTCAATTTTTTCATTGCTCCTCTGTGTCCACCCAGCACTGAAAACGGTCAGCTAGGTAAGCAATGGCAAACTACCTCATAATGCCGTTTGCCAAGAACAATCAGGACCCTACTTCTGGTTCCCCGATGCTTGGATTAAGCGTGGGACTCATTTTACTTTTACTATTGTTTTGTTGAATTTTCGTTAACTCTTAGTTTAAGTTGGTGGTTGCTCTTTTTTGTTCTGATTACTATTATATCAACCGTGCCTACATGCTCAGGATCCTTTAACTGATATTTTTGTTTCCAAAAGTGCTGGATATATATATATATTTAAACACCACACTCTTCTTTGGGTTTTAAATCGATGCTATTAAATACTTTCAAGGATGCTAACACAAATGACTAATATGGCACTCTCAGTTGGCGAAAGAAAATAGTTCACAAGGCATTTGGTTTTTTTTTTACTCTATTCATTTGTTAATAAGGGGCTTAAACCGGCATGTCATGCCTCCATTTCTTCAGAAAGTTGGTGTGGCACTGGCAGTAAAAATTTACCCATCTTTGTTGTTCTAAGACACCTTTGAAACCTTTTTTGGGAGAGTGATCGTTGAGTCGACATGGCGATTGATTCAATGTCGCAGTGAAATCTGCTGATGACCTAGGCACAGCCATTGGTGGTGGTAAAACTGGTATAGGTGATTGATTGGTTGGTTGGTTGTATAAAGCCAGTCCACAACAGGGTGATCTCAGGCTTTCAGGCCCTCCATCAGGCCAGGGCGCCGGTGACGGGACTCGAACCCGCAATAGAAGGGTCCCTGCAGATCCCAGGGCGGATTCGCTATCCACTGTGCCACCGACGCCCCCTGGTATAGGTGAAATTGCCACCACAGTTCGTGGCGGTGAAGATGAGCTAGGCACATCAGTTTATGTGTATGCTTAAGCGTAGGCTCACACTGGAGGCGACGCGACTTGTCATGGGTAACTTGAAGGACTTGATGTCGCAGAGCACTACCCACAGACAAGTTAGCCGGATAATTTCCGTAACAAGACTGGCCTCGTGTTTTGCGAGGCAACGGTAAGTAGAGTCATGAGAGGTCACGTAATGGCACCGCACTTTTCCTTATCCAGCAGAGCCACTGACGTAAGACCAAAGGATAACTCCGACGCCCCGACAAGTAGCCGACTTGGTGTGCGCTCGTCCAAAGAAAGAGAGTATTTCAAAACATGTATTGTTGGACACGTGAACTGCTGCCTCCAGTGTGGGTCTACGCTTAATCTGTGGTGTGAGGAGGCAAGTGTGAGACAGGCAATACAGTACTGTTAATGGTGGTGAAAAAGAGCTAGGCACGGTGGCTGATGGCGATGTCGACCTTGGTAAGCACGGCTATTTAAAATGGTGAAGGTGAACTAAGTGCCACAATTGATTGTTGTAAGTGAGTTTGGCACGCAGCTGATAGCGAGGTTGACCTAAGCACGATGAATGAAAATTTGAAAGTGGACTATCAAGGCCCCTCCAACAATTGATGGCCGTAAAAGCGACCTTGCCACGACAGTTGATGGTGTGGTGATATTTAGCTAGGCACCACGGTTGCTGGCAATGACACTAACACAGTGACAGTGAGCTAGGTACAGCAGCTGATGGTGACGGCAATCTAGTCACGGTAGTTCGTGAAAGGTGAGCTTGGCACTAAAGTTGGTGACTTGAAGTAAGCTCTCATTCATAGGTCGTTTTTGTTTTTTTTATTTTTCAAGTTGCCTCAATAATATAGTTTGATTGCCCCATGCGAATGAAGTAAAGCTAAGATAATCACTTGAAGAAGGAACGAGATTAAAGATCGCAAACCACGTAATGCTTCCTCAAGTTTTGGGGTTTCTTTGGGTTGTTTTTCTTTTTTTTAAGTTGAATGACAATTTTTGGTCATGCCAATATTGCACAATCAAAATAAAGGTGGAAACACACTGGAAGCGACGCTGACTTACGGTAGCTGACGTGGTAGACTGTGAGTTGCACTAATAGGCCTAGAACCTTGCCATAAATCTACGCGCAGCGCTTGTATTGAAAAAAAGAGAATTAAAAAGGAATCGTTTTTGTATTGACTGAAAATAATAACATTGTACTTGCAATTACAAATCAAATAGTATAGTCATGACTTATTTATTCACACAAAAAATTTTGAATATCACAAAGGAGCGA
>BLXT01001321.1:1677092-1692755 GCA_019648995.1 Plakobranchus ocellatus
TATATATATATATATATATATATATATATAAAACTTTATGATATTCAAAAGATCTAGAACTGGATAGACAATTAAAAATTATCTTCTAGTTGCTAAGATTCTGTATTTTAAAGTAAACCCAGGCGTAGCATATTTTATTGTTGATTGTATTGATGCAAAGAAGCTCATAAATACAAAAATGTACAGCAGAGTATGTGGCCATTTAGACGTACAGTTATTTGATCGACGAACTGTAGGATATTGGACACTTGTCAGTTTTTCTCCCTAGACTCGAGCGTGGAAACGAGCTGCCGTATCGATATCCGCCAGTTCACGGTTCGGCAACCAGATACCTCGCGACGACAGATATTCTGGCCTGCAGGCGAAATGGCGGCGAACGGGCACAGCTGCAGAGAGCGGCGCCTTTGAAGTTTCGCCCCGCTGAGTGTAAATTTTATTTTAAAGTTTTCGTAAATAGCCGTCAAATCAAAAATTTTTTTGTCCCCCTTTTTTTTTAACGAAACACTACTTTTAAAAAATGTCCTCATTATGAACTTACATATTTTTAAGTACTTACATGCAAATTTCCATGTTTCTGGTTTTTATGGATTTTTTTTTATCTTACCTGCTCGTTTATTTTTTGACCTGGCTCAATTATTAAAAGATCAGTAGTAGTAGTAGTAGTAGTAGTAGTAGTAGTAGTAGTAGTAGTAGTAGTAGTAGTACTAAGTAATAGCAGTACTAAAATGAGAATCCGCCCGGAGATTTCCAGCATCTCCTCTGTCGCGAGTTAAAGCACGGCTACCTGCGCCCTGGCCTTACAGAGGGCTAAAAGGAGTAGTGGTAGTATTATTATTATTATTATTATTATTATTATTATTATTATTATTATTATTATTATTATTATTATTATAAGTATGTAAAGCCACTTTCCAATCCATTGAGATCTATCGCTGGGTATGTGCCCCCGTTGCGAATACATGTACCACACAATGATAGTGGCTGAAAATAAAGTACACATGTATCTGTTATAATTACATGCATACTGAGATCCCAGAGTGTTACTACTGTTAGGAATAGTTTAGGCTATTCATTCGCCAGAATGAATGAAATCACTAGATTTCTATCAGTATCAGTTGAGCGGTAATGTTGTATCATTAATTTGAAAAGCCTTCACTTGTCTCTCCTTTGATCTCAGAAATACAGGCAACCTTTCACTCTTTTCGCGGATATTGGTTTTGATGGGTTGTTTTTTTTTTTCCAACGCCCTTTTGGATGTTCGATCCAGGGGGCTTATATACAAGTTACATTCCTTTCGAAATGTATGTAGTTATGGCAGAGAATGTCTGAAGTAAATGAAGTACTGTAATTAACAAGAATGGCTAAAAGGGAGAGGGTTAATGGGAACACCTACTCAGTAGTCCTTGGCCAAGTGCTGTGCTTAGCTTATCTTTGGCACTACGAGTAGGACCAATCTTTGTTTTTCATAGTTACCTTCCCTGCACGAGTGAGATGTAATGAGACCGGAGAATAATATGGAATATTATATTTTTTCACATTATAATTTCTTTTAAATAGTTATGGTGGAGAATGTCTAGCGTAGATGAAGTAATTAAAAACAAGGATGGGAAAGGAGGAGGGTAATGGACACACCCAGTCAGCGGCCATTGGCTTAGTGCTGTGCTTATCTTCGCTTTAGGACGATGCTTCCTTACCCACTCTCTCTCCCTCTCTGGCCCTTAGAGTTAGATGAAGTTTGATGAAGGCCTAGTGATTCTCCATCCTCTTGATGCTTCATTTTCTTCAGCCGTACGACACATCGATAGCGCATCCTTAATCCAAGTGTTCAATAGCTTTACCCATCCCAGGAATTTAAAAAAAAAAAAATGGAACCAGCTTTTAGTAATTGTAAAAACACGTACATTATAACTGTCTTGTGGCCCTTGTCACTTGGAAATGAAATCTAAAGTTTAATAACAAATTTTGCGCCATTACGTATAACATAACTTTTAAGTTGAGTCAGAAAATTATGATTAATTTAATAAGACAGGCCTTCATCCATTATTTAAATATGTACATAACACGTCAACATAATCATTGATGTCAAATATTGCTTTTCAAACGTCGGTGACGAGTGAACGTGGCATTGCATTTCTCAAGTCAAAACTCGCTTCAAAAGAGAATCTTTCGTGTTTATGTCACATATAGAGAAGTCTATCAAATTTTTTACACTTTTAATTTCAAATCTTAATACATGTAATGAATCATGATTTTTTTTTTTAAATAGCAGTTTTCAGCACATGTAATAAAAAAAAAAAAAAAAAAATAAATCAGGTGGCAGGATTTTGAATCTTTTTGTTCCAGTTTAAAAGTGAAGACAAACTGGTGCGGTATGAACTTGAGCGATAAAACATTTTTTTTTCTTGATAGCACTGTTGCTCAACCATCTCAGAGGAAAAATTAAGACATAACAGCTTGGCAATGAATGCCGAGGCAATTTTAATTACATATACGTGTAGTGGGTTTGAATCCCTAAAAAACATATAGCAACAGTCGTTAAATTTTTATACTATGATGTACATCATTCTATTGTTCTTGGTCATTTTTCACCTCTAGCCTTATCACAGATTACAGTGCAGCCGTTTTGCATGAATATGCATAATTAAAAAAGAAAAGTGGCAGTTTGGGATTTCAGAATAAGGTGTTTACTTAATGTATTGTGTTGTATTATTATGTAGAGAAGTGGATTATACTTGGTTGGAGCAAGCAAAATAAGATGTTGCGTGAGTAAGTTTGACTTGCCGCAAAATTTCATGAAGGGTAAGCAGATTAAGTTTGTTTGAGATACGATTTCAAATTTCATTAAAAAAAAAAAAGATGCATAAATTTTGAATCATTTGAAAGAAATGTAACATTTTCACTGATGTTTTTCCATTTCCTCTAGGTGCAGCAAAAAAAGTCTCAGGACTGGATTGGCCTTTTTTTTTTTTTTTTTTTTTATTGGATAATGGTTTGGATTAACGTCCGATTTTCATTCTAACATTTAAAATCACAGAAACTGCAATGCGTCAGTGAAAGTAGGAAGCGATTTATCTAATAATATTCCTTTTTTCACATTTTTTTTTCATCTATTTGTATTAATCTGATTGTAAAATCTTATAACAAACAATTACAACAGTTTTCTTCAATTCTCTACTTTTCTCACCATTAGTGCCATGGCTGCTGTTGCTGTTTTGATTTAATCTATATACAGTGCGCACCACTTATATCGACATCGGTTCTTTCAACTTTTCCCTTCTATCGACATGCTCTTTCAAGTCCGTATTTTTTTTCCTCTTAATTGTTAGTAAACATGTTCCGCTATATCGACGCCCACTCCTTCATTTCTCTTACATTGACATGTCAGGAACCAAACTAGTGTAGAAAAATGGTTTCCAGTTGATTTGATCCCTCTCACAACAATACCGCCAGCCAAAATCAAGCCTTAGATCTCTAATGAGAGCGAAAGGCCCGCCTATCCCTTTTTTTTTTGCCTCCCAAGTATGGACCACAGACGCGTGGACTGTAGACAAAAGGGCCTATGCCCGAGCTAGTGTTTGCAGGGGAGTAACTGTACTGACGGGGCTCAGGCATGGAACTGGAAAGTTCTAACAATCGGTCAATGTGTATACATACAGAAACTGAAACTGAAAGTGATCCAATGCTGTAGACTTATGAACTTGGCCTAGAGTATCATGAGGAACTGAAACTGAAAATGATGCAGTGGTGTAGGCTAGGCCTGGGCAGTAGGCTTATAAATGAACTAAACCTGAGGCCTCCTCTCGAGAGCGGGGAAGTGGGATGAAGGATTGCGAATGTGTGTGTGTGTCTGTGTGTCACTGTGTGTAAGCTACACAAATCATGCATCCATCAACCTACTGATAGACTGTGAAAAAGATCGACCCATTTGACTGTTACTAGTAAAAAGGTGTAGAAAGTGAATGGAATAAGCTGACAGGGAGGGTTAGCGAAAATGTAATGTAACCCAACCTGTCCTTTTAAGGGCCAAACAATCACGTAAAAAGACTGAGTGAAAAGGAAGGTGGGCCTGGTTTATCTTTTTTTTAAACTCGAGAAATAGGTGGAAAACACTTTTATGACTTGTGCAATATGTAATAAAATACACGGGAGGGAGGGGTTTGATGGCACAGTGGTTAGCTAGTCCGCCCTGAAATCTGCAGGGACCCTTCTGTCACGGATTTAAGCCTTGCCACCGGCGCCTTAGCCTGTCTAAGAGCCTAAAAGCCTGAGATCACCTTGTTCAGTGGCTATATACAAAAACCATACCAAACTAATAAAATTCACCCCTGTCAACAAAAAAAGCTTTTTTCAAAAAGGTTTCTTTTATATCGACCTTCTCTTATATCGACATAGCTTGTCTGGAACCTTCAATGTCGATATATCAGGTATGCACTGTAACTTGATGAGGGCAATTCTAAACAAAACTATTCATTTTGCACGAACGTGTCACATTGTGATTTAAATAGGTAACTATTAATAATTATCCCTTGTAGTCTACAATGGGCTTTCTTATTCTCTGCTTTATACACCACACAATTTTTTTTTTTTTTGGGGGGGGGGGGGGNGAGTGCTCACATTACTCTCAGTGAAATAAACATGAGGATGAAATGATGCAACCTTATTTGCAGCCCTGGAACCGAAGTTTGTTATCTTCTGTACAGTCCACACACTTTCAATACAGTTTACTTAATTCAACTATAAAGGAACTTGATTTTTTCTTACCATTCCTCATGAAAGAACAAGTTTAAAGCTCTATGGAGATGACCTATGACATCAAACTCGGCTGCACTTCCTTTCCTCACCGAACAATGATAAATGAAAGTTTCTGAATAAAATTTTAAGAATTATAACAACTGGCTGCATTTAAAATAATTGCAGCTGCCCCGTGTTTTCATTTTGTAGTGCCACAACAGTACCATGTCTTTGCTTTTAATTGATGTAGAGGTAAAAGAAAAAGTATACAAATATCGCACTCCCATAAATAAGTTTAAGCATCCTGAAGATGTAATGGTGATTGAAGGAAATGAAATAAATATAGTACTAGTAGATAGAAGAATACAATTTGTTACATTGTTACATTTACTCTGTGTTGTTTAATTTGATCTTATAAATTTCAGTTGGTGTGTATTCTGTTAATTAATATACAACAAACTACTGTGAATCTGCAGCATCCATTAAATACCATTGTTTTTTTCCGTCTCTTAAATTATAGACTTCTGAAATTGTAGCGCTGCATTGTATACAAAGTTACAATATAGAAGACAAAAAAAATATAGAATGCAAAATGTCTATAAATTGCATTTTCAATGGGATTTGTCAAAGGGATGCCATGTGTAGAATTGTGATTCTTGCTCATATAGTATTTTTTACTCTCAAAATGTCCTCTGGTAGTGGTATAATATTACTATTTTACTCATCTCAGGGTATACAGTGAATGCATTTAGAAGAGAAAGTAGAATGTCATTTATGAGCATATATCACTGCAGTGTTTAAAACCATTGCCTTTGAAAAAAAGTTTTGACACCAAAAACATTTGAAACCTAGAATCTGTGATGTAAATTTGTAAACTTAAATAAATTTTAACCAAGAGCCCTCACACTACAGTGTTTTAGTCTATACAAAAATATAGTAGCTTTTGAGCAAAAACTAATATTAGCAATACACAAGGCAAGTGTTAAAAAAAGATGAGAAAAAAATTGTAGAAAATACTGAAGTCTATATTTTTATTTCAAGACTATTTTTTCTTATCATTTTTAAGTAGAAAAAAACATAAAAGTAACCTTTCTTGGTAACAATAACAGTAATAAAGACTTTTTCATTAAAACAGTAGCCAGCAAGGATCTTTGAGGAAATAATTGTAGGTAATGACAATTAGGAAATCAGCATGCTAATAACACAAAGAGGCAGCTTTCTCAACTAAAAGTTAAAAGCAGAAATACAAAAAGAATTTGATAACGGAGAAGCTTACGTGCTGTTTATATACTAATTACTTTGTTCACTGAAGATGAAACATAATTTAAAATAATATATGGAGGTACAATTCTCCCAAAATCCTGGTGTTGCAAAGCTGATAAATAAAATATATGATACGGTAATTTGAATAAGATTAAACAATTAAAACGCTAACTAAAAATCAAAAGCTCCATTAACCAAATCATAATATCGGAAATTTAAAGAAAAATTCCGTATATCATGTTGGAATGAATAACAATTAAACAAAACCTTCTCAAAAATGCATTTAAAAAGTATATGAACTGTATGTTGTAATCAAATATATCAAAATTTTAGAGGGCAACAATATCATTACATTTATCTCACTATTAGTTCTTTATTTTTCAAAACACTTCTCTTGCTCATGACAAAATATTGTAAATAAAATTATCCCTTGTGAGGATGTCGCAATAACCAACTGGTGTATGCAATTTAAGATCAATATTTCATATTAAAATGCCTAGTGTAGAAAATGCCTGAATTCGAATTTATATTGTCCAGTGAAGTTCCAAAATGCTTAAAATGAAAATGAAAATCAGTGAACCACAAAAAAATTGTGACAACAAAACCACATTTTAGGGAACAGATGCAAGAGGAGTAATAAGATACAAAACAAAACAAAACCCCCCAAAAATGAAGTAGATTTATTCTCTTTTTACTAGAATGAGTGAAGATTGTGGTGATGTAAGACACGAGGCACAAAGGTGAAGAAAGCTTGTAAATTGTCTCCAATTCCCCTTATGAAAAAAAAAAGAAAGGCAACAAAAAATAAAACAAAGCAACCAGAATTAAAATCCAAAATTAAAAATGTACAGTGGAAACCATATGCAATATGCCCATTAAAAACAACTTTTTTCTTTTTGTTTTTTTACAAGTTTTTTTTCAACTTATCTCTAGTATAAGTTATTGGCAATAACAGGGCTTCATCAGACTCAATGGGTTATAGCAGGGCCACAGGCTCATTCAAATACGACAAGAGTGCTGTGTTGGAACGAGCCCACACAAGGCCAAGTCACTGCAAGCAAACAGGGTCTAAAATTAGACATGCATGCACACACACACACACAGTAATGCACACTGTCAACAATCGCTACTTCTCATCATTTAGGCCACCAACGATGTCAAGTGCTTGACAAAATGCCCTTCAATGGACAAAAAGTATAAAATCATCCAGGATGTTGACAAAATATGCTGGATAAGCCCATAAATACTTATTTCCCATGGGATCTGATGTACAGGGCTATTGCTCTGGTCCCATCATCCCTGTTAGATCAAGTTTCCACTGTACATGAGTTAATTATGAACAGTGACAAAGAAAAAAAAAAAGAAAAGCCCAGAATCCCTTCTATTTTCCATGCCTTGTTTCTAAAAATCTCACACTATTGTACGAGATTTTTTTTTAACACTAACTTAGAAACAAGGCAATCTCAGATGGAAGTAAGCATAAATATATACATATAATTTTTTCCTATTCTTTTCACTAAATCCTGTCTTAAGCATATCTGTTGCGGTTCATGCCACATATTGATTCAAACAATTACAAAACTGTCAAGCAAAAAAAAAAATGGCTGATCATTGGCCTATGAATGAATGAATGATCTTTTATCTTCCCAAAAATTGCTACATAAATCCAAAAAAATTGGTTTCATTGGGTGTTGTCCAGTCCATGCTATCAATAGGAAACAGTCAAGGTAACTTTTGTACTGATTTTTTCTTTTAAGTAAATATTTTGACATCTCAATAGAGAATTTAAGTTAACTGTATAAAACTTTTGGCATAGAAATGCTCAACAAGAAATCACTGCTTTATACATGCTTGTTTATTTTCTGATAGGCAATTCAATTACACTTGGTTGCAAAAAAATTTTTCCTTTCAATTATTATCTTTATGTCATATGCCCCGAAAAGAAACGAGCACTTTTACAAAAGATCCTTATAAAGCGTGTGCTGCTATATGATGTGAGCCTATACCAATTAGGTGACTATAGTATGAGATGTACATTATAAACTAAACTATTCTACATGGCAAGTTTGTGCAAAAGCTTATTGAAATTATTATCATGCATATAATCAATTTAAGGACAAAACAATAGTACTTGCTCCCATCAAAAGAAATGAATATGCAAATCAACTACAGAAAACCGCAGACAATTTGAAATTACGTCTGCAACAGGAACCAGACAAGCATATATGCATTACAAACAAAACAAAACAAAAAAGAGCCACATTGGAAGATGGTATAAAACGTTCAGATTTTTATCAAATTGATTCTCAAGCTTCTTTCAGAAATCAAACAAAAATTCTGTATAAGAGTTTCTTTTCCAGTATATAAAATGGAATGGTTTCATAACACAACTGGACTACAACTTAAGCCATGCATGATGCATTCACTTTATTCCCCCACACCCTTCCAAAAATGCTCCCTTTGTGTTTTAAAAGGATATACCTGCTATAATTTTTTTCACTGTTGAAAATAACAATATTTTAAGAGTATACCTCTATACTGACAACAACAACAAAATTCCATTTGAAATATGAAAGGCTGAGTTCCAAGAACATATGTAATACAATTACTCAATTTTACCAAAAAAATGCAGTTAAAAAAAAAAAAAAGTAATGTGAAGAAAAGGTTTGTCTTTAAGTCTATAGGCTTTGGTAGTCACAGAGTAAACCAAATCACCATGAAATATGCTCAATGCTGCCACTAGTGTTTTAACTGTTGTGTTGGGTAATAAGTATAAGATCACTGGAGCATTGTTTGTTTTGTTTGCTTTTTTTCCTGAAATTCTGAGAAGATAGAATTCTGCTTAAGAGAGAATTAAAGGCAATTGTCTCTCAAAAAAAGTAATCACTCAGCAACTTTTGGCTACTACTCTCTATCAGTATTACATATAAATACACCAGACACAAATCATCCTAATCCATTTGAATATGCACAACACGTTGAAAATTTATTTTGGGTACTTATTCCACACTCACACAATCATTTATCCAGTGGGTAACAAATGCAATAATTTAAAAAAAAAAACAAAAAAAACTACACCACCATCCATTTCTTATGTATGTGCATGTGTGTGATTATATATTTAAAATGTATATTTATATATATATATCTATATAATATGTATATTACGGGAAATCTGGATATGAGTAGCTAGCTACACGCAGAGCAACCATTTTGAAAAATTGCCATAATTTATAAAAATAAAATGCAAGCATTTGTTCACTTGTAACTGCATTAGGATGTGTTGCAAGCAAAATGTTTCACTTGTCAAAGATCTTGAACAAACATTGCAGCCACAAAGAGAAATGATTACATTAATTGTTTGTTGATTTTTTAAAAAGTATATTTTCAGATATTCTGTGCCACTTCTTAGGGATCCTGGGAGAAAAAAAATTGCAATTAAAAGAGACATTTTTAAGTTGAAATTTAAAACCACTTAAAAAAAAAAAAGTCAACCAAAGGAAACTGCCATTCCCAAACTTATTATTTGGCACTCATAACATTTAGTCCTTTAATCATTAATTAGCTCAGAGGTGGCTATTTACTAGTATAACATGAGCAACCAAAACAGAAAACATCTACAAAGGTTGCTAAATAACCTTGAAAATGTTGTCAAAAATCATCCCAATATGAAATAGAATATATATGTGAACATGAAAGTTTAGTAATACTTGAACAACCACTCACATTTTGCACTAAAGGGATTGGAGGAAAAAACAAACAAGAGGCTGGCTAAATATGGCAAACATCCCCACTCATTGGTAAGCCTAAAAATGATTACAATCTCATGATGAAGGCTTCACTTTTAATCTTCAATAGGGATTCTCAAAGACACTGTACCCGCAACACAGATATAACAATTAATGGTGTCTACAACTTGTTACATGGACTCAAACTCATCCACTCTTTGCTTCGTGTTACCACGTCGAATCTGCTTGAGGGTTTTGTATTTATCCCTGCCTGCCTTCATGTTCTCTTGATGCAGTACATCAATGCGTTCAGTTTTATTTCTTTCTTCTTCTAAATCCTCTCTGAGTGCCTGTAAAACAATGAAAGTGAATGAGTGAAAATTTTCACACTTCAATGTGTATTATTCCAAACATATGGATTTGAAACTGTAAAGCATTAAGTACTGACAAAAATGGCAAACATTAAATTGCTTAATATTCCCTTCATTCTTAACTTTTTAAAATCCAACCAGGTTATGTTAAAAATGATTACATGTAAGTTATAGGTCAGAAACAAAATTTAAACCCACAATATACACTAAAGTGAATCTATCACTATAAAGCCAATTGGTTGCATACACATTAGTTCAGATCGCACAAGTACTTTACTATTGAGAATTAAACCTATTCCCATTATTTTTCAAGTTAACAAACTCATCTTCTCTATTATTGCAGCAAATGGAGCTATTTAATTCCTGTGTACTAAGAAACTCAGCTGTAACCTTGCTGTTATTGATCAATGAAATGGTATTCTGCAGTATACTCTCCACCAATGGGGACCATACTACATGAGTAAGCACCTATTGCATGTCTTCAAATCAACCCTAGCGGTTGCATATTGCAAAGAGAAATTTGAGATGAGCAAAAACTTGAGCATTTTTCTTTATTCTTTGACCTTTTTGAAACATATAATACATCTCATCTGAATTTAGAGCTAATTTTATGCAAGTTTGGACAAAAAGAATTTTTCAACCCCTGTACATGACCAATAGGCCATTTTTTAAAATCTTACAAGTATTTCTTTGAAACTGTTATATGCTACCTTTCTTACACCCCCATCTCCCCAGGCTCCTTACAAAAAAAAAAAAAATCTTTCTAGACAGATATGTATGAAACTAAAAACATAAATTATTTTCCTTTGAAAAAAAAAAAAAGCCAAATGAATGCACCTAAAAGCATTAACAAATTTTGCCCATGCAAAAAAAATATGGGTCAAAGTCATCACATTTTTTTCCCCAATGTTTTTCAAAACAGCTCTCTGCAATATATGACATTCTTTAAGATTGATTTTCAAGGATTTAACAGTGCAGACATCAACAACTTACTTTCAGTTGTTCTTGAAGCCTTTTGTCCTTGCTTTGTACAGTCTCACGATCTTCCTCAGGTCGAGGCATGAGAGCAGCATTTTCATCAACAGACAAAGCAGCATCTGGAAGCATAAAAAGCAAACATCGTGAGCAATAATTTTTCAAAATTGATTTGGCAGTTTCATTTTCAGAACTGCAAATGCTTTCCAAAAGAGAGCAGTTAGATTATTTAAAGAAATTGTACAAGTTTTACTAAATTTGGCAGATTTTGATAGAATGGTGTCATAGCCCTCATCACCACAGAGTAGATACCTGAGGCAAAAATTTATAAAAAATTTCATGATTTATTCTTCACAGAGCTGCCAACATAAATACGAATTTTTTAACAGGTCATATAGACAAAATTATGGATTTGAGGCTAAAATCAAAGATTTTCCATTGCGAGAGAAGCACTATGATGACTTTCAACAAAGAAAGAAAAATCTACCATTGCAATACAATGGCACTGACTTAGGAGCAAGAATGATAGAGTATGCAGAGCAGAACTGATCCACTCAAAAGAAGAATTAATAAGAAACAAAAAACTCAAAAAGACTTGCAAAACATTTTTCCATGCCCCTCACAAAATATTGTTCAAGATCATATGACATTAATCAAAGTGATTCAAAGGCCACATTTTGAACATTTAAAACCAATAAAATGGGTAGAAATACAACACAACTTTTAAGATCTCACAATATGAAATAACAGATCAAAACATAGAGGATGTGAGCTTGTGATAATTTGTTATTGTGAATTGAGTCTAGATCTAGACTTGAAACAGCTACTGTTTAACACAACTTTTAAGATCTCACAATATGAAATAACAGATCAAAACATAGAGGATGTGAGCTTGTGATAATTTGTTATTGTGAATTGAGTCTAGATCTAGACTTGAAACAGCTACTGTTTTGATTTGGCCTAGGTTAGACCTATTTTGGTATAACAGTACTATTATTGTTTTAGTTTTGCTTACCACCTAAGACCAAGGGATTCATGAGGTCATCAAGGTGTGAGAACCACTATTTACAAGAAGTTGTTAGATTGTATAGTGGTGACATGATAGGTGTGTCATGTTTATGCATAAAGGGGGGAATAAATGAGAGTATTTGATTCATCAATATTTTTAGCTAACCTTAATCACAAAAGTGTAAATTCTACCCTTTTCTAGAATAAGTTGTTTGTTTAATATTAACCAAATAAGTCTGTGGATTGCATTACTAGTATTTTCTAAAAGCGGTAGGCTGTGAGTATAAAAGAGAGCACTGTGAGATTGTTTGAAAGAACTTACAGAGATCGCCGAGAGATAAACCGCTAGTGTTAGAGAGCTTGTAGATCTAACTAATTGTGCAAATTGAATTGCTGAAACTGTTCTTGATTCAACTTTTCGTTCAATTTCCAGCAAGAATCTCAGAATGTGCATTAATAGATAAAATTCTATTAAAAAATAAATTAGAGGGTTGTGTAACAAGACTTGAGGTGTGTGACAAATAACTTAATTTGTTAACACACAGGTAAAGAGGAGGCATAATTACATTGAACTAAAGATTGTTCATAGATTTCCATAAAACTTCCAACATGTGAAATTTCAAACCAGAAAAAAAAAAGGTGACTGTGTCTCAACTCCAATTTCATTATAAGGTGTGTCACAACTATCACAACTGCCAGGATTAGCTTGGATCATGATGGGGCGGACAACAAAAGGACTGTTTAAGCCCATATATATAGTCTGTGATGTGAGACTGATTCATGGTCTTCCTTACAACAAATTGTTTCTTACTGGACCTACTGATGACAGGAATATCATACTCAATGAAGGAAAGACGATAAATAAGTTTTAAAAAAATAAATCAAAAGAAAAATAAAAGGGCCATGACATAACAAACAAATAAGACATAAGGTAGAACATGAATGAGAGAGAAACAGAAATACACAAGAGATAGAGATAACTTACCAAACTCTTTGTTGTCATCACCCTCATTCTCCTCACCCTCATCATGGTGGTCATTCATCTCTGACTGCACCAACAGCTGGGATTGGAGTTGTTGATGATCGCTGAGCACACGGGTGAGCTCCGTTTCTTTCTCTTGAGCTTTGCGGTTGGCAGAGTCAAGTTCCAGATGCAAGTTGCTTACCTCAGATTCTTTGGCCTCAATATCATTGAGGCGTTCATGCAGAGTGGCCTGGGTAGCTGCCAGCTCTTGAGCCTTGAAAAAAAATATATATATAAAAAAAAATTTTTCTTTTCAAATGCAAAAATCCTATATATCTCCATAGATGTAACCTCTTTTACACGTTTAATTGCCCTATGTGATTTTGGGGGCGGGGGGAGAAGGGAGAAGAATGTTGCACTTCTCATCTAGCCAGTCCAGCTAATCTTTCAAAGCATTCAAAATAAATTTGAAGCAATATAACTATTTAGATTGGAAATAGCTTCTGACTAAAGAAATTTTGCAAATATTGTATACAAAGAACTGACCAATCTTTCACGCTCTGATTGCTCCATTTCATGGGATTGCTCTATTTCTGCCTTCAGCTTCTCTGCTCTTTGTCTTTCTTCATCTAGTTCATCTCGAAGTTTAGACAATTCAGCCAGTTTATCATCCCTTTCACGAATCATGTTTTGCATCTCTTGCAGTTCTGAGTAAGGCATTGAAAATATACACGTTTAGGATAAGATCATATATCAGATAAGTATGAGTTTATATCAAAGCATTTTTTATATTTGGTGTGCCTACATTAATACAAAAAGAAAAAAACACCTAAAGAAATTTTGAATTATAACACAATGAATGCAAAGCATGTGTTTAAATAAATATAAAAAAAAAAAAGATATAATGGAAAAATATGCATTTACTTTTTAAAACCTCCTTACAATAGGAATAACTAAATATTCACAAACTTAGTGAAAAGGAAAGAAGAATGTCTCGTGAATGCCTGACTCAGCACACTATAACAAAGTCCATATTTTTATAATAATATAACTTTAGCACTTATATAGAACTACTTATTGTTGTTGTTTAATAGGATCATTTAAAAATTTGGTATGATGTTGCTAAGAGACTGTAAATATTTACCTTGCATGTTTTGTTTTTGCCTTTCTTCCATTATCCTGAGCCTCTCTTGCAAGTCTTGGGTCAATTTCTGAGACTGGGCAAGCTGAGCCCTGTAAAAGAACAATGAAGACAGCAAGTGCAATACAAACATATAAAATGGACAAAAAACACTTTCTTTAACGTCTTTCATACAAAAACATTTCCTTGGTAAAAATGCTGATTGGTTATTTAGAAAGAAAGGATAAGCAAGTTTTTAAGCAGTATATTCAACATTTCATTTTCTGCAATTTATAAAAAAAAAAATTATCATTCAGAGAAATATAGGGTAAATATTTTGTACAAAACATAAAAATATGACATTGCTATCTTTAAAAATTGCTGAAATTATACATATACATAATATTTATATTTTATCAAATGAAAACTTTTGTAAAGAATCCAAGGAGTATTAATGACAGAATCTGGAACTTTTAGACCCAATCGCAGATTGTGCATTGGTTATAATCAAAGGAAAACCTTATTTCTCAGCATGTTACATAAAGCATCATGCTGAATGAAAGAAAACAAAGTTATGCATCTGGGCAGAGGGAAATTGAAAATCTGAAAAATTTTCCACACATTCTTACCTTTCTTGCTGTTTCGCCAATTTGTCCTCGCGTGCTTGTGCCTTCATTTGCTGAACTTCAATGGTGTCTGGCTTCCTCCGCCTCATATACAACTCATGATTGCCCATGCATAAAGCCAGTATTCTTTTGTTGATGCGAAGTCGGGGAGCATAAAATACAAAATCCTAGAGAAAGAGGAAAAAGGAATAAGCAAGAACATCCTCAGTTTTCATCTTATTTTGTCATCATGTCATGCTACAATTGCATGTGTCATTGAAAATGAGATAACAACCATTTTAGCTTCTGGAGCCAAGCAATGGAATTTTGAACTATTCCAGCCTTCATTGCGAGTTAGATTCTAAAAGATAAATGAAAGGTGGAACAGAATACTTTTTTAAGCCTCTCTTCAACTCAATCAGATATACAAAACAGTATTCCAAAGATTACATGCTTTCGCGACAATCCAAGCGATTCACATGTTGTATTTTCATAAGGGAAGAAATACACCTTATACAAAGGTGCCTAACCTTAAAAAAGTTTTCAGGTATGTAACACGAACAAAAATCCAGGAGTCTCAATAACACAAGACAATGAAGTTAAAAAATTACCTAATTTTATGATAGTTCAAATTAAAACATGGAGCAAGAAAGGTAGTGAATGTGAAAAGAGCAAGTAAGGACCAATAAAAAATAGTGACCACTGTAAACGAGAGTTACGATCTTCTACACAGGATGAGGTAGGAGTAGTAGTGTTGTGGTGGTGGTAGTTGGTACAGACACAGCAGTGGTAGCCTAAGTAGTGGTGGCAAAGGCAGCAATAGCAGTAGTAGTGGTAGTTGTACTAATAGCAATAGTAGTTGGTAGTTGTAGCAGCAGTACTACAGGGGGGGGGGGGG
>BLXT01001321.1:1696303-1715074 GCA_019648995.1 Plakobranchus ocellatus
CGGCAAGGACTTTTTTAGCTGTCAAGACTATGAAATAATATATGATTAAGATGGTGCAACCTTTATTCTTGGTTATCTTACCACCAGCAAAAGGTCTATTGGGTTACAAGCCGCCCAGCTAAAAATAAAAAAAAAAATTCAGAATAGATCTAAATGCTTGATTTAATCCAGGGACATTTTGCAAACCTGGTATAAGATAAGAAAAACTACACCGGTCTCCCTCACAGCAGTTTAAG
The DNA here is from genome assembly GCA_019648995.1 of Plakobranchus ocellatus. Taxonomy (NCBI): domain Eukaryota; kingdom Metazoa; phylum Mollusca; class Gastropoda; family Plakobranchidae; genus Plakobranchus; species Plakobranchus ocellatus. The sequence continues at coordinate 1,696,540 of BLXT01001321.1, forward strand.
AAAATCGAGGATCAACTTTCCATCCATACCGTATTTTTGTATTACGTGAACGGAAAGAAAATCGCGGAAAATGAAATCAAAGCACAAAATCGCGGGAAATGAAATCAAAGCACAAGAGCTTACTTGAACAGTTAAAGTATAAAATTTTTCCTATTGGCGGCATGAAATACGCCTAAAGCATACTGTTGGCATGTCTGCGTGTAGCACCATGAAATATCAATATCAATAACTCTCTTTACACAGAGTGTTGGATAAACATTGTGGACCGTAAATGGGTTATATCTATAGTAATTTAAAAAGGGCACAATGTTATTTAAGTAGGAATGCTGATATCGGATGGATCCAAAGGATAAAACAAGATATTTTGTTTTCCTTTCTGTCAACCACAGGGACAACTGAGCGGAATTTAAGCGCGGCAGCCCGGAAAACGGAATTTTAAGGCATTCACCAGAATTTTTCCCGGCGAAAACAGATTGTTGACAGGTCTGACAATTGCTCACATACAAGTTTCTGTCATCCTGCTCTGGCATGATAAAAAAGCTAATAAATTGAGCAGTGACAGCTAAAACTTAATCTTAATTACATTTACAATCCTATCAAGTGCACAAGTTTTAAACTCATAAATCTCAAAATGGGACAAGAATAAAAACATTACCTTAACAAGCCCTTGTGCTCACCGAACCAACTTTTAATTCTATCTTCCCATTGGTCTTTTGATAATTTGTGCTGATCATACACTCTGTTGAGTTGAAAAACAGAACTCCATTTCAAAAACTTTATATACATTTATATAACTATTACTTATCTATACTTTCTTCAAACATGCATGCTAGGATAGGAGAGGAAAAGCTTGAATGAAAAATGTAAGGAACCACATAGCAACTTCTAAAGGACTGTGTAGGTCTAGTCCGAGAAAGATATCAATTTTTGAAGAAACAAAATGTTTTTTAAAAATTTGCTTTTTCAACTTTCATTAAGAGAAAAAATTTTGTCAATTCTTACCTTTGAGGCAAAAGCCTGTCACCTGCCAAGGCACCAGGTTTAGGGTTGGTATCAGACAAATCACCATACTTTGCCTGGCATGCATATGATGCCAAAAGAACAGCTGTCTCTGGAGGGCAATATATGTCATCTGATATGATGCCTTCTTTAACTTGTAAGAAAAACATTCTCTGTATCAAGAGAACAAAAAAATAAAATAAAATAAATTCAATATAACACTTTCACTGACAAGGACAATTTTAAACTCTGCATCTTTTTCTGGAAATCTGTAATTAAAATAAATCAATAAACAAATTCCCATTGCCTATTTTCTTGAATATTGATATTGAAATTTTGCATTAATGAATTTTTTTTTCTTCTTTTTCTTTATTTGGTTACCATTTAATTCAACTCGGTTCTGATGAGAACCTCACAACAGCAAATGAAAGTAAATGGTTTCTTAGTTCCCTTAATAAAAGTTGTTTTACATTTTAAGTTGAATTCATACAGATTTGCTGTGTGATTGGTGATGTTAGGTTTTTCCACGAACTTAGGACATTTCGTTGTTTTCTTTTGCAGTATGAAAAAAAAATTGAAATAGCTGTTGTTCTTAGGCATGGAACATCATGACAAAGTTTGAGGTAAAAGTTAAATTCTCTCTTAAAAAATCTAAAAATGTGATAACTATTTTAGTAAGACTTTTATGGATTCATTTAACAATCTTTATTGCCTGACAGTCTCTTTCTTTAATAAAACATTAAAGTTTGGTCCTCACAATCCCCCCCCTTGCCACTAAAAAGGCCGATTTAGCACATCTTCTTCTCAGGGCTAAAGAATGTGTATACGAGACCATTTCAGGAAATGCAGAAACGAGCACTCTTAGAGCAGAAATCCTTCCCTGGCCTAAAAATGGCCTTAAAGCACTGGTGGGGTTAAACATTATCCTTAAAATTAAATTTCTATCACTTGTGCTTTGCATGCATCTCATTATTTTTCTTTTATGTACTTTCTCAAAACACAATAGAGGTAGAAAAACAATTTTGTAAAGTCAAAATACCCAGAAAGTGCTTTCTGTCTAATTGACTAACCTGCGTGATGTCCTGAATAAGCTCTTCTGACACATCCTCAGGAAAAAATTTAGCTCTAAACTTGAACTGAAGTGGAACTTCTTTTTTAACATCTTGGCTGAGCACCTGACATCAGGAAAAAAAAAGTACTGACATGATATCTTCCTACATTGAAATAATTTTGCATGCAACTTACAAGGCTCAATAGATAAAATGATTAAAAAGTCTCCATACATTCATAAATTTTCAATATATGAATAGCCACATTGGACGCCAAACCAACAATCACAACTTGCCAATATTTCTCTGGTACAATGTTCCTTGAAAACAGCAAATCATTTTGTCACCCATCTCATAGTTTTTTAAACATGCAGCAAAACTGATCCAATCGTAATAAGCCAATTTACTCAAGAAGAAAAACCCACGACCTTAGATTGCGATTGAATGAATGAAGAAATAGGGCCTGGGTGTAAACAAATACCATTCCTGTCAAAGATCAGTGTATTTGCATTACATTTAGACCCAAAATAAGTCTAGCCCTAAGATACAAATAATTCTACAGCATAAACTTATGTATTAGTGAGGGTTTGTTCATCAATATGTCCATTATGAGTGGTGAGTGGGCAAAAGGCTACATCACCTACTCAAGTTGATCATCTGCTAGATTCCCTTTAAACAGGTTCACGACAAGACTGAAATAGCCAGGAAATGGCAATGCAGTTTTCTTTTGTCAGTTAAATTTACAACGTGAAGATCTCGTTAACAATTTTTTGTAAATTAAAAAGAAAATTAAATGCTGTTTGGAACCAGTTAATTTTACTGTTGATACTTCAATAGTGAACGTTTAAATTTTGCCCCCTTTTGTTTTTTAAATTAAGTTTTTTTTTTTCACCTTTTGTCGTCAAAATGAGACTAAAGATATTTGAGATTAACTGGCGATGCAAATGAGTATCTACACTGTGAATTTAGAAACAGTCACTTTTTTCATGTTTCACATTTTTCTCCAACACGATATTAAAGTAAATTGAAAACTCTATTGAAGGGAGATTTTCATAAATTTTATTGTAACGTAAATTTCACCTGGTTCTATGTGAAAAGAATGGTTACTTTGCTTCTAAATCTATCTGAGCTTGCCATACAGATTTTGGCTACCTAATTTTAATTCTTGTGCCTTTTTTAATTTGAAATCCATTCTCCCATATATGTAACTTCAGAGAAAAAAAAGAAGCCAAATCACTAACTTTAGAAGCCTTTCTAAAACTTTGAAATGTGTAATATATGGATCTTTAGTGAAATTCTAAGACTCCAAACTCTGTACAGATTATAGTTCTAGATCTAACGGAAATTCGACATTGTTTACTTACGTGCCCCATTTCGGTTAAGTAAAAAAGTAAAATTTCTCAATGCTTTATGTACAGAAAGTCTCTCGTATGTTTATAGAAAGTTTTCCACATAAAAAAGTGAGAAGTTTTCACCTCTCCGATTAATGATTTTCATCTAAAGTCAACCATGCAAAATTGAAACTCAGCTCATTTTGTCAGACCGCTAAACATATGTAGTGGAATCCCTCTGTATATTCTTTTTAAAAAAAAAAAACAGATATAGTTTCTTGGGAATTGGAACTTTCTGTATCAGGCAATTTTCTTCGGTCTAGATCTACCAACAGATCCTAATTATCATGTTAGCATCAATCAAAGACTGTCTTAGGCCAAGCCTCAAGATTCAAACCTGGGTCAACATCAGCATGTGCACAGCACTAGACTAGGTTTTCAATACAATACTGTGCAGAACTCAACACACTATAAGATTGTGTGTGTAATGTCAGTGATCAAGTCTATCGACAAATATTAATCAAATCATTGGCAAGAGATTAGCAGATTTTAAACGGAAAAAATGGCCCTAACTAAACTTGTTTATATTGCATCCTTAAAAATTGAAATTCTGGGCATGAAAATCTCAATATTAGGTCAATGATTAAAAATTTTTATCATCAGAATTTTCATACTTTCTTTCCTCCCTGGAAATGGCCTTTTCAAAAGCACTGAACAATACTGGTAAGGTTATGCAACTAACGACCAGCCAAAAAAAAAAAATAAACAGAAACCATTGAATCTTTCTTTGGCTCTGTCAACTTGAACAAGAAAAGTTAATATGAAATAAAGAAATAAAAGAAATTTATTCTAATCCTTTATAAGCTAAAATTGCAGTTTCTGCCTTGTGTATTTTCTACACTATTCCAACATACATAACTCTTCAATAGAAAGATACACTATGGAGCAAGAAGCATGAAGTTTAAGCCTGCACTATTACATAATTAGAAACAAATCATCAATTGAATGCAGAAGTGCAAATACAAAGGTAAATATCATTCTTTGGTAAAACACATCTTTTATTTTCAAATCATGCACACCTTTTTGTTCAGTTTCAACCATGTGTTATATCCCTTGCTGTCAACATACTGAAGGCCAAAAAACCATATTTCTCGGAGACCAATTGTTTTGACAACCTGAAAAATATTTAGAAAAAAATATATTACATGCTTTGCATGTCAGTTATTGTTAAAATCTACATGAAAAAAAAAAAAAATTTCAATATGAATCTCAGAATCTCCCTGTCAAGGTTCCTTAAAAAAAATAAGCCTCCCTTAAAGTAAACAAAATTCCAACCAGGTTACAATGAAAGTGAAGTATTTTTTGCTGAAATCGAAAAACTTTTCTGCCTTGCATTAATCACTAACCAATGTTTTACAGACCTGATCAAACAACTGTTTGCCTGTTGTGCTTTGCTGGATGGCAAATTCCAGCTCAGCATCCATGGTTGTCACACGGACATTGATATGCTGAGGATGAAACAACAGGATATGAAAATATTTTATAAAGAAAGCAATATGCATAAATGTTGATCAGGTGGTTATTTACCATTCTAAATATCACACAAAGTTATAAATCTCCAGATTTAGAAAAAAAAAAAGTATATTATTTTATATGATTTTTTACTTCTTACAGAAAAAAACCAATGGAAAATATGGAAGGCACTTGTTCAGGTTTGAAAAATTGTGAAAGAAATAAGAAGTAAAACAGTGTTATTAAGACTGCTTTTATTTTTCAGAAACATTACAGTGATGACAAAAGGAATACAGAAGTCATTCTGAGAAGAGAAAAGCATTTCACATCTTATCTTCACCTAAAGCGTGTCAAATGAGTAACAATATATATATCAGTAAACTAAAATAAAAAATAATGAACAGTCTTTAGAATTACTTACTGGTCGTGGCATTTTGAACTAGTGTTATAATGCCAAAGTGTGAAAAAAAAACACTGCCTAATTAACACCTGGTCAATCTGAAAAACAAAGAAAAAAGGAAAATTTATCAACAAGAGTGCATTACTTTGTGGTATTCAACATATGAATATTTGCACACACAAAAAAAAAGATACATACAGCCTGAATAGTTAGGGCAAGTAACAGAATTTAAATCTTTATACTTTCTATTAAAAAAGATTGATGGGGAAGGAGATGGGTGTTGGTTTGGTTTAATTTTGCATATAAAATATCCACAACAGAGTGGTCTTAGGCTGTCAGGCCGGCTGCTGGCAGCAATAAGGGAGATCAGCAGCCGACTTTTGAAACATCAATCAGGGCTGAGAATGACCAAGCATTAAAAAAATTTAAAAAGAAAAAAAGAAAGAATTTTTACAGTGAGCTACAACTTTTTAAATTTCCTTTTTTTTTTAAATTATAAAAATACGAGGGCAGGCTCATAATTAAGTTCTGTTTGCTAATAACTCAGTCAATTTTCGTCACATCGACATAAAATTTCATACATATACTCTCAAACCATTTTTCTAGGCTTAACTAGAACAACAAGCTTGTGTGACGTCATTTGTACTTATAATGCAGTGACGCGCAACATGTGATGGGGTAGCCATGTTTATGAGACAATGGCGTCGTCCAATGACCTTCTCATCAAACAGAGCTCTCTTATCGAGTTTTTGGCAGCTGAGGGATGTTCTGCTGAAAATATTCGTGCAAGAATGAAGACAGTTGAAAGCTCTAAGAGTTGAGTACACATGTCCTTTCTCTGCTCTTTCATCTCTACAGTGAGCTGTCTTGGGACCCAACGGACAGAGACTTTTCGGTAACCCAGTACAGTTGTGACAATATGGTGCACTCATTCTTTCGAACTGCCTACAGCATTGGCAATTTCCTTTTGTTTGACTCTTCGGTTTGCTCTAATCATGCAGTCAACTTTCTCTCGATGAGCCGTGACCGATGCGGCAAGGGGCCTACCCGAAGGATTTCGATCACGCAGAATTGTCTCTCTGGGGTCTTCTCCTTTAAAAATTCTCACCCATTTGCGAACTGCACAGTCTGAAATGCACATTTCACCATGAACTGTCTTCATTCTTGCATGAATATTTGCAGCAGAACATCCCTCATCTCCCAAAAACTCGATAACAGAGCGCTGTTTGATGAGAAGATCATACGACGTTGCCATTGTCTCATAAACATGGCTACCGCATCATGTGTTGCGCGTCACTGCATTATGAGTACAAATGACGTCACATAAACTTGTTGTTCTAGTTAAGCCTAGAAAAATGGTTCGAGAGTATATATGTATGAAATTTTAGGTCGATGTGACAAAAATCGACTGAGTTATTAGCAAACGGAACTTAATTATCAGCCTGCCCTCGTAATTATTGCTAGTTAAACAAACACAACGAGAAGAAGGCGGGAGCCATCTTTTGGTGAGTGGACGACAGGGTATAAGCAAAAATATTTCTAGAGAAACTTCAATCTTGTTTCTCTCCATAACAAAATTGATGACGTAGGTGCTGATTTTCTTGGTATTGATAATCTATTCCTAAAGATGTATCGGAGGCTTTCACCACAGTAATATTTACTTTTCAATTTTAGAAATTTAACCTTTTTCATGAAAAATGAAGGTAAAAGCTAGCTATATTACAAAATGAAAAAAAAAAAAGATTTTAAAATGAAATTTCCCCAGATATCAAAAACGTGTTTCTAAAAGCTTTCAAAATAATGTATCCCACATTATGGCAGTAGAGTTTCAAATGATATGAACTTCAAATGTTGGAGAGATAGATTTGGCAGCAGTTATAAAGGTAACACCATTGGTGAACTTTTTTCTCAATGAGATATATCCTTCCCTCAAGCAAGAACTATTTCAAATGGTGAAAAAAAAAATTCACCTTCAGCCTCAAAATAAAACAGCTTTCATATTTTGCAAAGTTAAAATCTATCACACTGAAAAAAATCACTGCGCTTCAGAAAAACTTTAGAAAAGAACTGAAAGAGGTAGCAACTACAAAAAGTTCATGCAATAGAAGAGGATGTTTTTATTTACTTAATGCTTTTTCTGTTTTATTCAACTTAAAGTCGAACGGAAGGAAAAATACTTGTGCAGTGTGTGGTGAAACTTGAACTTGACTTGCACACTTGGCTGGCACAATTTTGCTTAAGTCAAGTCACTTGAGTAAAATACTTCTGTTGTATCTAACCGGCTTAGGGTGAGCTGATACACAACTAGAAATTTAAATGAAAGACACTATTTACCAAAAATCCTGTAGAGAAAAATAGAAGGAGGCAGAGAAAGCAATGACACTGATGAGAAAGAGGAGTGCTGCAAACAAGCAGGAGAGATTAAAGGAAAGAAAAGCGTTTTAGGGAAAACCAGGTTTCTCTAATCAAGTGAAAATTTTCCAGCACAGCAAATTTCTTGAACACACGCACATGAAAGGAAATTTTATGAGGATCAATGCTAGTGTACAAATAGCATTATATGTAAATAAGAAATTTTGCTTGAACATAATGAATTATTTGGCCTGAAAATTTTGGTATCCCACAATCTTGTTTCCATTCACAACAAAAACTAAACGCAACAATTTTTTTCGTTTTTTTAACTTATTGACAATCCTTACACAGCTTGTTCCAAAAAGTTAATTTATTTTTATTGAATGTGGATCCTTCTATCTAGCCTTTTTGGAGAGTAAATTAATTCACAATGTCAGTATAAGTGTAGGTGCACCCATGTGAATAAAAATTTCAATTTTGATTTATTATAATGACTAAATAACTGTTTTGAACAAAACAGAACCACTGTGAATAAAATATCCATTTTAAATAATTAGACTGGACATCCAGATCGCAATGAAATATATAAGACACAGATGCAGACTTGGAAAGCTTGTTCATTTACTTTGCCACTGTCAAGCATTGCTGTCTCTTTCAGGTTTATGTTCCCTATATTAGCAAGTTCTGAATTTATGTATCTCTGTCTATTTGCAAGAACCCAACTGCCACATATCTTCTGTTTCAGTCAAGGAACTGATATAGGATAGCCCAGCCACTTAAGTGAACAGTGGTAATAGTTGTAACAGAATCAACAGTGGAAGTGCTATTTAGTAGTACATGGTAGTTGTATGGCTGTAGTGGCAGAGGTCACAGCAGCATCATGGTTGTGGTTGTAATGGTTACACTAGCAGCATAGTATTGACAGGCTCTAAATGATAATTTACTTTTCCCCTTTTATATAAAAGCTGGTATAATGTACTATGATTGTAGTAATGGCAACCTAATTGGAGAGTAAAAATAGATTTATAATTAAGGGCATTGGAAACTTTATTTTTTATTAATTCTCATTTCATACTGAAGATGGAAAAATGTTTTTAAACTTTAATTGGATCTTTCCTTAGCTATTTTGAAAACTAGGTTTAAACACATTAAAAAAAATACAAAATATATCATTGGATATTAATCAGCCAACAGAGACTAAAAAATCATGATGGTTGAAATACCATGAAAAAGGCTAAAACTTCCCTCCCATTTAAAAGATAAACCCCCTGCTGGAAGCTTGTCCTTATAAACATTAACAGACAGATATTTTTTTTTAAGTAAGATGTCTAGAAATTTAGACAGGAGCATAGCAAGGTAAAATACCAATGAATAGGCTCTCAGAGCCTTATAAGGCTCCTGCTGACTTTATAATACAGCAATAATGTCCAGATTTCTGTTTTCAAGAGTGCAGCCTCTGGTGTAGTTTAAGTAATTAAAAATCTGTTTATTAACACGTTGTACTCACGCTATAGAATGATTTCACCTAGCATTATTCTAACGTTATTATAATTATACTGGGATTGTGCCCCTTCAATCACTTATTTTTTTCAAAAAAGAATCCGGGTTTTGTAGAATCATGATCAAACAAGACTTTGATGAGCTAATGAATAGAGGTCTTTAATGACAATGCTCTTAGTCTTAAGACCAATAAACTTAGAGCACTGCTCCAGGTCCTAAAGCTTTTCTATCCAAGTTACCATTGTCTTCTCTTTCTATTAATGCTTACATTAGTACAAAATATGTGATGCACTTGAGCAAATATTTTAGAGTAAAGTTTTCGAAATTCAAGTCATGCCATTGCCAGATGCCTCGTTTTGAGAAACCTGCAGTGATGAGAATGTTTGAAAAGTTGGAGCACAGAAAATGAGAGATGAAATAAGAGAACATCCCTAAAGACTAAGAGTGACTGTTAAGCCAAAAGCAAATGAAGAGGTAAAGGGACAGGGAAGAAGTGTTCTAATCACAGACAACAAAGCTCTAACTAAACAAAAAATTGACAAAATCAAAGATCACACTCTTAAACCACAATTTATCTTCCTGACATGATACATGATACTATTCAAAAATTAATTTTTGGTAAATGTATAAAATTGTCCACAACTGAGTACAATTGCATATTTTGTGTAATTACGTTTCACTATATAGCTTTGTGTACATTTATTCTGCAATCTTCCCCAGATCTAGTCTAGATATATGGATTGCACTTTTATTGGTCTAGTTTTAAATCTATCTGTAGGAAGTTTAAAAAAAAATCTTTTTATGAGTTGTTATGAACCTATACCAATCTATGTCAAGTTTTAAAAAACTCCTATTTTGACAGTGGAAACCTCTCTCAACAATCTTGAGGTGTAAGAGATTAAAAGGCTTACAAGGCAAAAAATATGGTGTTGCAGAGAGCAAAATACAATTTTCCATGCACACCATGATGCTAGAAACATAAGACAGAAAGTTGTCAAGACAGCAATTATTTTGCGAAAAACTGCTTAAAAAATAAAAGACATATTCTGTCTCTTAAAATTTCACTGCTTTAACTTTAGCAAATGCCTGAATGAATCAGCGACCTGCCAAAGTAATCTTAATTGTGCCACTTAAACAATATCCCCACAATTTTTCATTTGAAACACAAAAGACCAACTGATTCCATTTATGGCACATCAAACACTCGAGGAAAAATTTCATTTAAAACATGAGACGGCTGCTAAAGTAGAAAACTGTTTTCTTAGTACTTGGTCTCATTTTGCATTTTTAAGTATTTACTCTACATCTATGTCTAGACCAATTTATAATGTGGTGAGGAAAAATTATTCGTCCTAATGATCAGTAAAGAAATTGGAACAGAAAACTACTAAATAATATAAATGAAAACCTGAATAGATTTTTTAGGACTCCATTTACAACATGAGATTCCATATAACATAAATGATGAAATAAAAAGGCCATTCTTGTTAAAAAAATGACAATTTTGAAGGTTACCAAACTATTAATGTGCAAAAATATTTTTGTTGAAAAGCAAAATTCTGTTTTACATGATAATTAAATGGTCATACTGTGATATGACAAGTTGCAATACAATCTAGCGTTCACAGATTTTCTTTTCAAGTGTGTACATTTGGAAGTCACACCACTGCATTTTGTAAAGAAGTAAAACTTTGCCTTACCAGCAAGTAACATGCCATGTGCAAAAAAATTTCTTGATCTGTTAAATTTATATTTCGTAGTAAACAATGAATTAAGGCGAAGAATAAATCAGACATATTGCATCCTCTTTGAAATAACCATTTGATGAAATAAAGACTATTATTAAAGTGACTTATTGGCCTAATGTCTGAATGTACGCTGAACCCGAAGTACAGACCACTTTGATTAGACAGCGGCTACTGGGCCTACTTTGTATGAAAGATGGCTGACATTTCTTAAGGCAATCAACAGTAGTAATTTTTTTTTTCTTCAGTATATAATGAAAATTTAAAACTCACTCTAATTTGCTAGATCATGACATTAAAGAAGGATATTGCTACCGAAAGCACAAAGTATTGGCAAAGTCACTATGACTATATTTTAAGTGATTCCCCTGGGGCGAAATCTCATGCACACTCAATACTTTGCAATTATGACGGCAGCTGAATAATAGTTGATATTTGATCAGCTGTGACGATTTTAAAACATTTAAAACAAGACAAGTGATGCAAAGAAAATGTATCCCTTTTCACATTAATAGTTAGCCTATAATATAATAGATTTTCTTTTGGCTGCTCCTATTTCCTGGTAGAAATGGTGAACAGCTTCCCTTCAGCTACCTCCAGTACTTCTACATGATACAGAGTAGTGATGTGATCAACAAAAGCTCAGCTGCCACCATCCAAGTTGGTGATTATTTTCCAAAAAATTGGTAAGACTTCCGACTATGCACTCAAGAAAAGAAAATTTATGAAAGCTAGACAGCTAACCAACCTGCCAATGGGTGCATAGAGTATAATCATTTAATATTGTTAAAAAAAAAAAACGTTTCTTGAGATCATTTAATTTGCATTTCATTTTCTGAATTAATTGCTGAAGCACACCCAATCAACTAAAACTTTGCTGCCATTATCCAAATGGTGATTTGAGGTGATTTTTTTCTCCTAAAATTGTTAAAGATAATGAAGGAACGCGGCTTATCTGGTAGAGCAGTTGGCTACCAAGTCAGAGACTCGATGTTTTAAATCCCAGTCCACACCAATACCATTTTTCATTGCTCCTCTTGTTTTCACTCAGCACTAAATGGGTAGCTAGGTCTCTTAGGACTTGGCGAGGAAAGCAATGGCAGACTACCTCATAATGCTCTAAGGTGTGTTCCACAAACAGATCTGGAATAGCAACTGCAAATGCTAATTTCCATGTCAATTCTTTGATTAACTGAGCAAAATAATTACTATTTTTTTGGGTATGGGTGTTCATGACAATGTAATAAAACTACTCTAACAAGAAAATGCTCTTTTATTCTTTTCTTCCATTAAAAAAAAAAAAAAAAAAAATGTGCACACTTCCAAAAAACGGCAAACAATATATACATGCATCCAGGACGTCTTGCTGCTTTAAAATTGGAAAAATAGGTCATTTGGGCTCTTTGAACACATTGTTTGGGTTTTTTGTTACGTTTTAAACATAATCAGGGAGTTTCGATGATTACCGATGGGGTTGTACCTATCGGACCCATGTTTCGTGATAATTTTATTATTTTCAACTGCTAAAGCCATACAATGAGAGCTCACGTATAGTGTGACGCTTCCGTTGGAGATACGCACTTTCACTTTCAATAACCCGTCCTCATCATACAGTGTTCCGTCAATCTTTTTTGTGTGCAAGTAAAATCTATCGGCATCGTTGATTGCACGGTAACCGATATTCCCAATCATCGTTTTAAAGCATGTTTAGCCTTAAATTTGTCTTATGTGTCATCTGGAGTACCCTTTATGAGCATGCAATCGCAGTGTTGATCTAGACTTTAGGAGATCGCAAAAACACTATATGTGACACCCTTTGGCTTCGTTTACGCCTAGGCCTATAAAATAACAAATTTAAGTTCGTGTAACATACGTTTAACAGTTATTGTGTGAAACAATGTGGCAATCATACATAAAGCGCTATATTTTGGCGATTTTTGAACAAGTAGGCCTAAACAAGTGTGACTGAGTTATCCGCAGACATGCCTACCCTTAAAAAATTTTTTGAGGAACATCAAGGGCAAAAATGCGGAACAAACCTGAATATGCCGGGAACTGACGCTGATTTAACAAGAAAAAAAAAAAAAAACCCACACAATTTAACTAAGTGCCAATTAATCACAGAAATGTACCTTTAGGAAGGGGGAGAGTGTAGAGGATATCAGTTCCTGTCTAAATTGGCACAAACACTATCACAGAGGTGTACCTTTAGGACGGGGGAGAGTGTAGAGGATGTCAGTTCCTGTTTAAATCGGCACACACACTAAGCCAACTGCTTAACAGCTTCCGTGCTTACATTCCCATCTGTTTACATTAATGTTGAGCAAATCGGCCCTAGACTAACGACATTATGAAAAGAAATTTTGCCCTTAAAATTTTCATTCTACTCGTACTGCAAAGACTTGTTTAACTTTGGGTAACTTATATCAATGTTACCATTGGAATTCAAATTTATTAACTTTTCTCAAATAGAAAATTCCATGAAACATTTCCCTTTTCCATCCCTAAGATGCGGATTGCCTCGATGCATTCTTTTCGAGTACTGTACAATGCTGTTGTCTTTTGCGGATTGGAGCTTCTATGTAGACCAATTTCTTTTTGGTCATTTTGAAGAGACGTAGACTTATCCAAGATACGCAGGCCTGATTGTATTATATTAAAATCTAAATCTATGGATAGTTCATGGTATCATCGTAGGACTGGCAATGGCAAGAGTCTGGCATCAATCAGACAGGCTCGCACTGAGCCTAAGTTCAATGTTGGGTTTATAACTTCTCTGTGCGTATAGTAGTCTTAAAGTCTAGATATTTAAGTCCGACCAAACCATTGACCTACAATAGTACAGTTGACATTTAAAACGGGAAAAATTATCCCAGAAATCTTTATTTCTATAAAAATTGAAATTCTGCCACGATGAATTGCTTAAATCAAGGTCGCTGATTTCAAATTTGCCGTCAGAATTTTCGTATTTGCTTTCCTCCCAAAGATATGTCTGTTGAAAAAAAAACCCTAGTCCAAGTGAATGACGTCACAGTGTGAATGACCTACCGTCAATGCGGCAACAGTCAGTGATGGGACTGTTGGTATTGGCAGGCCTTTACAATGATGTTCGTCTATAGATGTACTGCATCAATAGGTTTGCCCCAAACCACCCCAACCCCTCCTCAGTCTGCAAGATGCACGCTGGGTCTTATGAAAAAAGGAGTAGCAAAGAGCGCCATGCATTTAATAAGTTTGAAAAGTTTGTTGCATAACTGTTAACGCCGTTATTTTTGTTTTCTCTAAGTCCTTTAATATTCTCGGTTATTTATGCAGAGATGCGCCGCTAGACATCTAGACTAGGATTATTTCTGAGAGTATGACTGATCACAATCGGTGAAATTCCATATTTTGTGATAAAAATGCGGATTTCCGGAACGCAGGTCATTTCCTGGTAGAATTACGGAACGAATCCGGAATTTCCGGAACAGTAGGCATGTCTGTATCCGACCCACAAAAAGTGCAAATATATGACAACTGCTACACTAGGCCCAGTTCCACATATCAAGAAAACCGACACAAGATGTGAGATGCTCCACTTACACAAACACATTATCGTAAATGATGTTATTGCTTTTAATTGCTTCCTTGAGAACATATATGCTCAAAGAATGATGAAGTGGTGAGGAAAATGTTGATTTTAAAAGGGTCGGTAAAAACACCCAATCGGACCCAAGCTAATAGTTTATATGTGATAGAAAGAATCACTTCCTTTCCTTTACTAATTTTAGCAACAGTCTTTCGTAGCATTTGAAGCGAAAAAACAACAACAAAAACAAAACTGCATTGGCTTTGGACTAAGCGCGGGACCCTTTACGATCTGAATATAGCTGTGTATGAGTGCATAATTGTAAGTCTTAAAAAAAAAAATTTTAAGTAAATAAAAGATCTCATGTTTTTATACAAAATTGTTTGTAATTGTTGACTTTGTTAAAAGTTGTCAATAGCTGACTAAAAATGCCTTCATTTTGTCATTATAATCAAAATATGGTTATGAGTTCGTAACTGGAAGTCTTTTCACAATTACAACTAAAAATGCCTTCATTTTGTCATTATAATCAAAATATGGTTATGAGTTCGTAACTGGAAGTGTTTCCACAATTACAAATTCTGTCCCACGACAAAGATTTTTAAAACAGTAGGAAAAAAAAACAAGTGAGCTAAAGTAAGCCTTTTTTATGTTTTACTTTTATGTCAATATATGTATGTAAACCGAGATGTGACAAGTTTGTAAACAATTTTATCAGCTTTGTGCACATTGGGAAGTCTTGCCTTCAAGCCTAAATTTTAGTTTTCCAGAGTTTGCCAAAAACAACAGAGGTGAAATTTAACTTTACTGATACTAGACCAAAGATGGTTTGTGCTTAGTACTGCAAATAGCAGGTTCTCTGTGGAGCTGATATTTCCAGCAGTACTGGATAGATTCTTTTTTTCTTTTCATTCGCATATTATTAGATCTAAATTTTGCCTTAAGGCCTGTCTCCTGTAATTTATCAGAGAGCAAAATGTAGGCCCTAGATAACTTAACCCTTCGAACGAATTTCATGATTTGGCTCATTTGGACTTAACAATTAGCGTATTCTAGATCTCGAGCTATAGTCTAGAATGGACTTCATATCCGTCAAGCAGGAAGAGTGTGTAGATCTACTAGATCTATCCTGTCTGAAATCGGATCTTTCCAATCAGTCTTGATCTAGACCTAGACTAGTTGGATCTAGATTAGATTATATTGTGGCCTGGATCATTTCAAACAAAAGCCGACGACATAACAATATACCTATACCTAAATTTTGAGGTAACTAATAAAATTTAGATGAACAGGCTGCAAGAGTGAATCCCGACTTCAATCACTAAATCCCGCAGCACGTTGAGCGCATGAACCTGTGTAACATGAACTTGAGTGGGCGTGGTCAATAATATCCATAACGTTTTATTGGTTTCTTTTTATATACTTTTAGCAAAAACTTTTCCAATGTCATAAATCCATATGCGAAACGAAAACACCTGATGTCGTAAATCTATTTGCCATAGATTTCATTATTTAATTTTTGGAGCAAAGCGCTTCCTGACTCACATGTTAATTCACAAGAGTATCCAATTCGTTTTCAAAGTCGCCAAGAGTGGCTATGTCACAGGCCGGTAGCAAAATGGCTGTTGAAGGGTGGGGTGCAATTGTTTAGACCCCTCTAGGGACAATTCAACGTTAGCCAGAAAATAGTCATGAATCGTTCAAAATGCATATATTTTATCCTATACTGAGTGTAATTGCTTTTTTTAATAAACTGATTTATGAAAGATTTAAAAACTTAAATTTGATATTATCTCAATTGATTTGAGGTAATTGCTTACATATATTTTTAGATAAGATCGAAATTTTAACAACGTCTATTATTTACTAATCTGGCAAGAAAATTGGCACACCTTGGCGCTGAATTTTTTCCTTTGCGTAGGCGCAGGCCTGAAAGGCGAAGACAAGAATGACTAGAAAACAAGACGTAGGCCCTAATACCTAGAGTAGGCCATGCCTTGTTTCTCTTTTAGTCTAATAATATAAAGTTTCGGATTATAGTGGCAAAAAAACCTGAACTTGTCCCCTAATTAAGCACACGATTATTTTTTCACTAAGTTTCGGCTTGTTGGTGTTTTGTAAAACAGTTTCTAAAGAGTTACATGTGTATTACACGTATTTTTTTACAGCATACTATCCATCGATATTTTCGAGGATTTATGGGTGAGCTTGATGCTTCAAAGATCGGGCTACATGAATTAATTTCTTTAACATAAGTTTTTAAATTTATACGTAACAAAAGATCACCATGGTTACGACACATGAGAAAAATCGTGATTCAATTTTATTGTAAACCTGACTATCTTCGAGAGTGACTCACAGCTTCCTTTTAAGTCGATAATATGTTGTTGCCAAGGTTAAAATACTTTCGGACCTCTCTCAGAAACCCATCTGAAATAAATGCAACGGTTTGAATAAAATCATAAGTTCATTTTTTATTTTGCATTCTCTTTATAGCCCACTAAATGTTGACCAGACAAGGTGATTACATCTTTTTCTTTCTTTTTTTTTTTGGTCCTGTCTGTAGGAAATACATGTAATGTTCCAATCTTTTGGAGTGTTTCATTGATTATAAATAGAGCATGAGTGAATTTGACTTTTTGTGACTCTAGCCCCGTCCACTTTGCGTTCAGGTCTCCGTTAAAGCCAGGGCGTCGATGCCGGGGCTCGAATGATCCTTCAGATGCCGGGGCTCGAATGATCCTTCAGATGCGGGGGCTCGAATGGCCACTGCAGATCTCAGGGCGGGTCCCTGACAACCCTCCATCTCTTGTCGAGAAACTCAAGCTAAAAACTCATACAATCAACAGGCCTATTATCCTTTTATTGCCTTGGATACTATAATACTAAATGAGATTTTTACCAATGCAAAAGTTGGTGTTTACGATATTTCACCTCTTGTTGCGTGCGCGATTGTGGCCAATGGACTTTCCGAATTAAAACGAATGAATGTGCGTGACCTTTAAAGAACGCTGCGGGTAAAAGGCCTCCCGAGTATCCATTTTTTTTTTTAATGATTCAATGATCACGTTTTTTGTATTGTTTTTTTTTTTAATCCTTTTATTCATAAAATTAATATATGTGTGTCTTTCACGTTTTAAACTCATTTTTCGAGTTGATATACTTTCTAATTTAACAAATTGTTAAATGTTCCCTTTTTTTCCATCAAGCGTCATTTTCACAATATACAGCCAGCATGGAAAAAAAATTCTTTGTAACTAATTTGGCTTTAAGCTTAGTGGTTACTAACAACCTCTACCTCTCTCTCTTTCTCTCTCTCTCTCTCTCTCTCTCTCTCTCTCTCTCTCTCTCTCTCTCTGCCTACCTACCTCATTATCTATCTGTCTATTAAAATACAGAACAATGTAAAAGGAAAAGAAGGAAATACTTAACACTGGTCAGAATATGTTTAAGATCTTTTTAAAGATGATAGGTGCAAAAAAAAAAAATCAAAATAAAGAAAAAACATAGAAAATCCAACTATCCTCTAAGAAGAGGTAGACGCAGCATTGAAGAAAATGGGAAAGCCACAGGATCAGATAATATACTGCAGTAAAAATAATTAAAGCTTTAGCTAATATAGGAATAGATCTAACAACAAAACTTATTAATGCAATATACAATAGTGGTACAATTCCAGAGGATCTTTAATAAATATCTGTATAGTACTGCCTAAATCACCAGGAGCAATAAGGCCTGTCTTTGAATGCAAAGAAAACGGAATGTATGGTCATCTCAAGGAAATCCTCTAGCCCCAAGTGCAATCTGGTTGGCAAAGGCGAACAAATCAAACAAGTTACAAAATTTAAATATCTAGGTTACCTGATAATATCAGATGGCAGATGGACAAGTGAAATAAGCAAAAGAATAGCTATGGCCAAAGATATGTTCCGAAAAATGAAACCAATACTGACAAACAGAAACATAAGTATGAAAACCAAAATAAGGGTAAAGAAAACAGACAAACACATATGTGTATTATAGATAGATAGATAGATAGATAGATAGATAGATAGATAGATAGATAGATAGATAGATAG
>BLXT01001321.1:1745440-1755557 GCA_019648995.1 Plakobranchus ocellatus
AGAGAGAGAACTTTTAAATGAACTGTTACATTAGGTCGACGAGAAGAAAAATATCCATTTAAAAAAATACATAAATGTAGAGAGAAGGATAATAACATATACAAAAAGCAAGACAATAAAAGAAATTACGAATGAAAGAACATACTAAATAAACCAACCTGAGATTAATCTTTAAACTGTCAGTTGAAAAATCAAACATGCCAACTGGCTGTCAAAGTAAACGAGGCGGAAAATGGGTAGGAAAAACTTGAAAGTCTCTGAAAAAGTCCCCAAGATAATTTAATTAATTTTTTCCTTGGCGAACTGAGATTTTGAAAACTTTGAGCATCTTGTTTTTTTTTTTTTTTTGCCTTATCAAATCAGAGCAAAAGAAATCTGTTGCAAAAAAAGCACTGGGTTGACAATTAAGCTTGACACAATGACAGATTTAGTTTAAAGCTTAGTCTTTTATTTATTTGAAGACGAGCTTGGTTTACAAAGTAAATACATTTACTAAGGACACCAGATATTATAGTATTTTAGATCAGGTAGGTTTTTTTTTTAAACTTCAATTTGATCAAACATTACTGGCCTCGTAGACTTTTTCAGAAAGTCACATGACTTGGGGATGCACATCTTTTGAACCAACCACAGTTCCCAGCATAGTTTTTTGCGCACTACGAAGCAGACATAAAATCTAATAATAATTGAGATAAAGCCAAAATACAAACGAAGAGGGTTATCTTAAAAACTATACAACTCAGAAAGATGAAACTTGGCAGGCAGATGCATACAACTCTGCAGTTCATAATGGGAGAATTACTTTTTTTTTTGTTGTTTTTTTTTTGTTAAAGGGGGCGAAGGGTAAAAGGGCATACAAAGTTTGGTGCGTCCATTCTCTTTTCTAAGAATTATCTATGTATGAAATGATAAAAGAAAAACAGATAGATCTATGGGTTTGGCTAGTTCTACTAATTCAATTTGCATTTTAAAAATAGGAATCCACAAGTTACAAGATGTTCTGAAGAAGGCTTATGGACGTTGGAGTGAAAGCCAGAATTGAAGCTATTACGTTGAGTGAAAGGTGTCCAGGTAAAAGTTTATTTTGAAGTAATGATGGTGCTGCGTTGGTCAGGTGCTTAGATCTTAACACACCCTGAAGTTTATAAGGACCAATTTTGACGAATTTCCAGCACTAAGGATCCCATACGCTGGCGGTGGCGAGGTGTATTGTTTGTAGCAGAGAGTGGGGTTATGGGAAGGGAAGAGGAGGGAGAAGTGGCGAGGTAGCTAAAAGTCTTGACATCACCAAAGTGGTGGTCGGGTTCTCTTAAAGTGAAGCCTCAAAAATTCAGCTTTGTTTGATTTTTATACCATCGACTCTCTATGATGCAAACAATACTTCATATCTTGCATTCTGGTCCAGCCATAAAATATGACGTTAGCCTTTAGATCCTCTTCAGGCTTATGCCCAGTGGTGGAGTCGAACTCAAAACCTCAACAGAAAAGGTCTCTGCAAACTCAGGACGGCTTCGTTAGCCATTCTAACACCGACACTCCCTGATGATGCCAGAGCTGTATCTTTACCAGTTGTATAAGCATAATCATTAGAAAGAATATGTTCACAGTGTCGTAGAATTACTACATGCTGCAACACTACCAATGTGTGGATATTATTAGACCTGGGAAAAGATTTTTCTTTTTAAAGATGCAAAACCTCTGAGTCTAAAGGCCAAACATGGAGCTCAGATCCCGAAGTAATATGAATTTCAAGAAAACATACCTTATTACGGTAATAATTAAAGCTTTTTTCGGGGGCTTTAGGCTTGTCTTCGAAGGCATACTATCTTTTTTCAGAGCGGGAAAGACACTTTAGATCTAGGCAAAGTCTGAAAAAAGGACGGACAATGTTTGCTTACGTACGTTCTTCAGCAGTCTCTCCCCTCCTCTCCTTCCCNNAATAGCCAATATGACTTTACACTGTTTGAAAAAGTGAAGCTAACAAAGACTATCAACAAGACCATGTTTAAAATCCATGAGAAGAATTGCAAATATTAAACTTTAATTTTAGACAATGCTTGTGTGAAAAATTCCTCATATGAGGAATTGGCATTTTCAAATATAGGCACCTAAAGTGCAACGTTTAAGATGCCTTGGATTGCCTATTCAGAAAGTCATCAGCCAGCATTGATTGTTATGAAAAAGTGCAAGCCTGCGAAAAAATGCCACGATTATTGGCATTCCTTCGAATCTTTTACGGACAGAGCTTTATTACAATACTTCTGAGATAAGCTGAGGCTCTCACAGCACTAGAGCACGATAAACTACACAAGTATTTCCGCAAACATTACACGGCTGTTAGGATATCAAATTCAACCTATAAAATTCACGGCTAACCTTTTTTTTTTTTAATTTAATTAGAGATGATATTACTCTAGTCCTAGTTTTATATTTTAAAAATGCACTTGAAGGAGAGAGAGAGAGAGAGAGAGAGAGAGAGAGAGAGAGAGAGAGAGAAAGGCAGAGAAAGAGTGGGAGAGAGGAAAAGAGATGCGAGAATGAGTGAGAGAATAGAGAGAAAAGAAAGAGGCAAGAATGAGTGAGAGAGAAGAAAAGACAGAGAGTGCGCGTGAGAAAGAGACAGACAGACGAAAGAAGAATGACAGACAAAGAAAGAGAGACAGAGAAAGAATTAGAAAGAGAAGAGAGAGGCGAGAATCAGTCAGGGAGAAGAAAAGACAGAAAGAGAGAGGGGGAGAGAGAGAGAGAGTGAGAGTGAGACAGACAGGCGGACAGAGAGAGACGGACAGAGAAAGAAAGACAGAGAAAGAGCGAGAGAGCAAGAGAGAGAAAGAGAGAGGGGAGAATGTGTGAAAGAAAAGAAAAGAAAAGAGAGAGAGGAGAGAGCGAGAGAGAAGAAAAATCAGAGAGAGAGAGCGAGAGAAAGAGAGAGAGAGAAAGAGAGAGAGAGAGAGAGAGAGAGAGAGAGAGAGAGAGAACACTCTGCAACAGGTCAATAAATCTACTTGCAGACTCCCTTCAGCAGCATTAAAAATGAAAGATCTGTTTACTTTCTACCTAAGGAAGATCGTTATCATTGCTGGGAAGGTTTAGTCTTGAAACTTAGGTCTCAAAATTCACCTTTGGCCTGTTTTATAATGCTGTTCTTGGCTTACTGCGACTTTGCAAGTTGTTGTCATATTGCAAAGTAAGAGATCATACCTCACCCATCTGTCCATCTTCCATGCAATTGCTACTATCTGCTTCAATTTCGAACTCCAAGTAGTTGAATTTGTTTTTGATCTCTACCGTTTGAGATTATTATTTTATTTCATAAGCCAGATGGTAAATACTGAACAGCTGCTGCAACGGCCCCTAGCAGCAACCAGCTTTGCTAAGTATTTATCTCGTGGGCAGGATATGAAACCACCATGATCATCGCCTCACCACCACCACCACTACCACAATGATGATGATGATGATGATGATGATGATGATGATGATGATGATCATCATCATCATCAAGCTCATCAGCAGCAGCAACAGCAGCAGCACCACCACCACCACCAGCAATAGCAGCAGCAGCAACAGCAGCAGAGCAGCAGCAGCAGCAGCAACAACAGCAGCAACAGCAGCATTGTTATTGTCATCACTACTGTCGCGTGCTAGAGCCCACCTCGGGTATTATGAGCTGGCTGAGGGCCTGAAAGCCTGAGATTACCTGTCATGGACACGTTATACACAAAAATCGCAACCGATCACTATCGCTATTATATTCAATTTGTTTTTCCTTAATATTTCTTGCGCATCATCGGCGGTATCATTATTTTCATCATTTTAGGCTTACTGAACCAATTAAAAAAGCGACTTTCCAATTTCGTATTTAAGATTTCCTACAACAATGGGAGAAACGTTGTTCATAATGGATAACACTCACTAGAATTGTCATTCTGTCATTTGCCATTTTTGTAATAAAATCGTCCTCCACAACCTCGTTTTCTTATCAGCTCCATGGCGGACGATGACATGTTATCTATAAACGTCAAGAATAGAGCTTCCGTTTACAATTTTATGTAGGTTTTCTATGTTTTAATACTCCTGCAAGTTATATTAACCTACACGCCCAAGTAATAAAAACATTTTAAAATTTTTAATTTGTTTCATTGCAACCCCGCTGACATAAATGGTGAAAATTTGTGCAAAATTTATGACAACTACAGAAACCTGAAAATAATTATTCTCGCTGAATCTGTCATACCGGCATAGTCGGACATGCCAAAATGCAAGTTTGTTAAACATATCTTTTTTTTTTCCTTTAGATTTAAATATTTCTGATGTCATTCTACTGACACCGACAGAACACTAAATGTAGAAGGCGGGTCATATATAGTTTGGAAAAAAACAAAACAAAAAGAAACCAAACGGCAAATCTGCATGAAAAGTCAAAGATATATATCCTGGTTTTTTTGTTGGTTTTTTTCTTTTTTTTTGCATTCAGGAGAGAGACGTACCACATTTTCTTTTTTTTTTTTTTTAAATAAAAACTGTAAATACAGATGATTATTAGATGACAAGCTAGATTGATTGCACCCGATGGAAAACTAATCATGTGCGAGCAACACGTTATTTTTATCTACCAATAAAAATGATCACGTTGCACAGTTAAAAATGTGAAAGATTATTAAAAAAAAAAAAAAAAGGAACTGTATGGAGAGGTTTTGTATAAATGTAGTTAGCTTACAACATATTCCAGTGCCGTTTAATTCTCAAGACAGCATCAAGCTGCTATTTAGAGACGGTAATGTATACCTAATACAATTTTATATGCCATTTCAATACTTCCATACGATTTCCGAAACTTACACTTTTGAAAGGTATTTATTTATTCCCTTTGTTCCAAAATTATGACTGTAAAGGTTAACGCAATTTGATTTGTGCTTCCTTAATCTAATATAATTAGATTATATCAGCCGGTTCTATTCTGTTAGTTTTTAAAATAAAAGGTACAATATGGAGAAATATAGTTTTAGAACATTAAAACTCTGAAGTCTCAAAGATATTCTGTGACTTTTTGTGCATATCAATACTGCCTTTTTTCAATGGATTTGTATAATTTTATCTGGCCTCTGTTTGTATCAATCAGACTTAACCTTTAAAGACTATAAATATAGAAGCAACGCAAACCATTGGTGTTTTACATTCCATTTAATTAAAAAAGGGAATTATTTTTTTCCCCACTCGCCTTTATCAAAAATTTATGAAGGGAAATATTAGTAGACCTAATTCATGCATTTTCCCCTTTTTTTGGTTCACCATACCTATTTGGATACTCTGCTTCTGCTGAAACACACACTATTAATTCAATATGTATTATTACACTGATTTGTGATGGAAAAACGCTTTGGAATATAAAGACAGTCTCCCTATTCTCCGAATCTTTCGCCATAAAGTGGTCCTTAGACAATATTGATTCACATCACATCAGAATCACAAAATAAAAAAAAAAACAAATTAGATTTGATTGAACGACTTACTTAAAATACCAAGCTCTTAACTCATTTGAATATATATAAACACTCCCTCTTCATGCACCACTTTCATCAGATCGCTTTGTGGTTGCATTGAAAAACCTTGAACGGAAATTCACTTCAAATCGTGTTTCATTTCAGATGGAATTCCTTAGATCCCATAATCCACCAGGTGCTGCCTTAAGAATGCTGATAACGATAGCATTATTACCCTTGCTTGGCACTAGCCTTTTGCCTACAGATGTCTTAGATTCATCAAACAGCACAAGCGGACCAGGTGCTATTTCGCTGGCAACAATATTCATGGCAAACGAGAGAGACTCGAAAAACTCAAAAAATCCTAATGAGCTTGCTAATATCAACAGACCGTCATTTAACAAAAGTAAGGCTCAAGAGCAAACTACACTTTTAAGTGCTTTCCTGAAAGTAAAAAATGATTTACTTATTGGCAACACAGAAAATTCGCTACAAGAACCAATAGGTCGTTTCTGCAACACCACCAGCTCTTGTATGTTTTCTGATTCAAGCTCTCCAAAAGAAGAGTCAAAAATATTTAGAGAAGTAATGCGGGGGTTTAATTCAACGTCACATTTAGAGCGCTTTTCACCCTTGATACCTCGTGATTCTCCTTTACCGCCACATGGATTTAAGATCACGGACAATCGTTCAATAGTTAGTGTTATTTCCCAGAAAGGCACTGCGCCATCGACTCCCACACACAAACATTCCTTGAACTGTAGCATCTATAGAAATGAGACTAATTGTGATAGCACCGACATATCTCCCTGCAGCTACGAACTATCTTCAAACCGTAAAAGTTTTGAGAATGAGACTGACAATAATGGCACTGAATTGCCGATATTGATACAAGAACATTACATGATCAATGGTAGCTCTGAGAAAGAAAGTGACAATAATGTTACTACAATATTGATTTCGATGCAAGAATGTAACAAGAACAATGTTAACCCTGAGAATGAGACTGGAATCGAAGGCACTGAGATACCGATGTTGATACAAGAACAACATTTGAAGCATGCAAACTCCAATGTTAGTCCAGTTACTGCGACTACTATACTAGACGGTGATAATGACGTGGCCCTGATGTTTAGCTGTCAAGGTCGTTGCGGAAAGAAATTCTCCTTTCCGTGTTCGTGCAGTCCTACTTGTGTTGTATACGGCACGTGCTGCTTTAATTTGACCAAAGACTGCCCACATGTTTGGGAGATAGGAAATTCCAGATTTGATCACCTCCGTGGAGCAAATTTTTACTGCGATGAATATGTGTATAAAATTGCATCCTGTCCAAAGCTAGATCAGGTACATGCTGAGAGAAAAGAAAAAGGATTAGAAAATGCCAGGTTATCAATAATGAAGACAGGAAATCGGAGCTTTACAACTAAAAACTCGTCAGATGATACTGCCAGCACACCAGGGTCGAGTATGTTGAATGGATATCATTCTTCAGACTCAAACCCTCGAGAATCATTTATAAAACGCCTTCAGAATGCTTTCGCTTTAGCACCCGTCACGGATCTAGACACAGGTTTTACTTTCAAGAACAAGGCTATTTACGACTGCAACAACATGCCAGAAAGTTCGGCTTTGCCATGGTCTCTAAAATTCGACTATGATTTCATAAGTCCAACTAAATTAGAGGATTTCGACCATACCAAAACTTTAAATGAATACCAGACTGACTTGGACGAACAGATATTCGCTGATCATTCGTGTATGCCAAACATCATAGAGACGTGTAACCAAACTACGCATCTAGAAATGATAGATGAGATGATGTATGCTGACGAATACCACAAGAGTGCCTTAGTGCTTTGCTCTGAGATTTTATCGGAAGTATGCTATCGCAACAAATTCTACGCTTTCTGCAATGAAGGAAGGCACGGAAGATTTAAACTATATTTAAAAAACAAAATGAAATTCAAATGGGCAGACTTCCATGTACTGATGTCTCTGTCGGATCCCAACACGTTCAGTTTTAGATTAAGCAACCCGCCCTCCACTAACGCCTTAAGAATAAGATTTCCATGGTCTCATGCAAAATGTTCAATCTCAGAAAAAGATTCTTTTTCTGTGACAGGACGCACTGCAGATCGAGAGTCTGTAGACTCGGAAAAGCGATCTGTTTGTTCAGTCACCTGCGGAGATCCACGTTTCACGGTTCGGCCCGATGGCCTTTGCAAGGCTGAGCATGTGGCGCTCTTGGCTGTAGCAGACGATGGTCTTGCACCACTGTGTTCTTCTGCCATGACAGGTATGGCCAGATTTCTAGTGTGCGGCCTCGAGCGGGAGGTAAAGAGTCTTCGAAAAGCTGATTTTGGTACATCGTCAGTGTCAGTTATGTTTGACTCTAGCCTCAACAAAAGTCTGTACGTGGTAAAAATAAAAGTGGCTTTACCACAGACAAGCCATTGGGTTTTTTCCAGTACCGCAGATGATTTATACATAAACATACACCATGTTGCTCTTTTAGCCAGATCGTTAAAAAACTATCGACTTTCGGAGAAACTTTGTCAAGAGAAAGAAAAAGAAACCCAGAACAGAGAGGATCTGAAACGTATCCGCACTTTGCCACTAAATACCCTAACCACCTATTTAGATTTGGAAAATAGAGAATTCCATCAAGTTATGAAGAAGCTTCGAGGTCCAGTAGTTGACAATCAGACCACAACAACAGTTTGTGTAAGTGGTCTTGACAGTCACAACGACCTTGCCGTAGACTCGCTCGCTTGTATAGATGACCCTGAGTACGAGCGTGACGCAGCTCTGTTGAACACAATCCGCAGCTCTCCTTGCTTCTCTCGCCTTGAAAACCTCGAATTACCAGACACCAATGGAGCTATTCCAATGACAGGGAATTACAAGATCTTGCTTAACTGGGTGTCATCTCTCTGTATTTTGCTGTTTTTCTTCGTGAAAGTCACAGGTAATCTCCAAATATGACTGTCGTGTCATATTTCAAGACTTTAATTACTCGATTTTACAACATCGTTTTTCTACACTCTAACAAACTCGTGAAATTACATCTTTTACAACAATGAGAACAACGAAAAGTTTGCAGCACGAAGATTAACCTTGTAGATAACGTTTCAGTAGAGTAAACGGTGACTGAATCAAAAACAGAATATCAAGTTTCTAACCAAAAAGTTAGGACTTTCTTTTCTTCCTTATTTGTGCCGTAATGCCACACATCTTTGAAATTTACAGTTCGGTATGGAAAGTGTTCGATTTTTTTTACCTAAGCATGTTAGACTATTTCAGTTTCATAGTTATCCTTTACCTTTTCGTTTATGCTTTTGCTAAGTAGTGGTTTGTAACAAAAAAATGTGCATTTTAGTGAAAGAGCAGGACTAGACCTCATACATAACCGTTTAAACTTCATATTTTTGATCGTAACATTGATTTTTTCTAGTACTAGAGAAGGTTTTTTTCCTGACTACATAAACATCATTTTCAATTCTAGTAATTTTAAAAAGCTATGGAGATGTCTCGCTGATTTTTCACGAAATTTCAAGATTTCTGAAACTTTAAAAGCGTTTTCACTGTCTAGAGAGACTGCATTTTTTTAAGGTAAAAAAAAAAGGAACAAGATAATATAACAGTGATTTAAAAACCCAAACTCGCACCTTCAAAGACCTAAGTTGAGAAAACCCGACATCATCAGATTCAGGAAGTTCTATTGACTGTTTCACCATTCAAATGTTTTGCTGACAAAGGAATAATCGGTATGGGTGAAACCTTTATGCTGACAAAATTAATAGGTTACGTTCTAGTTTGGTTTGGATTCAAATATTTTTATCGATATAGCCAGAGAGAAAAAGAGATAATGAAAAAAAAAACCATTTTGAGCACTTTTTAAAATGTTTTAAATTAAAAATAAAACCCCATTGAACTTGCTTTTAACTTGCATTCAAATATCGGTTTTATAATTCTACAATATTGTTATAAGTGACCGAATGCCATCTCTCTCTGCTTCCTCCTCGCCCCTTTCCCCCCATCTCTGAAAATCTCTCTCGACCTCTCTCCCAGTCTGTCTGCCTGTCTGCCTGCTTGACTGTCTGTTTGTCTCCCTTCCTTGTCTTTAACAACTGCACCACACAAGACCGACGTATCTTTAGTCTGTTGGTGGTAATGATTGGTCGTTTCGCATTTATTCATAAATTAAATGCTCGCTCTCGTTTTCAAGAAAACACTTGTGGCAAAGTCGTAAAGCACTTCTGATTTTCCAGGGATTTTCCTCATGAGGTTGTGGCTTGCCACTCACTCCTGAACAATGAGGGCTGAGTTTACAAACGAACAAATAAACAAACAAACGAACGAACAAACAAACGAACGAACAAAAAATACGCGTCTCCAGAGACCCATTCGTCATTGTGTATTCTCCTTCCCCATCCAGTTTTTAAAGCATACTAAGGAATCTTCACATTCAAACATTGCTTCTCCGTTTGCACCTTGCACTGTCTTTTTACCATGGCACTCAAGTCTTATTTGCTTTTGCTGGTCTCTTTGTTGAACGACTCAAAAAAGTGGAGAGAGCAAACAAACAAGCCGTTTGCACACTAAATTTTCTCAATCTAAGGCTGAAGTTTGTT
>BLXT01001321.1:1774755-1784831 GCA_019648995.1 Plakobranchus ocellatus
AGAACTACAACGCTTTCACATGGGACGTGAAATAAACACTTCTTACAATGAAAAAAAACACACCTAAAAGTTTGGGTCAAGTCAGATGGCTTCGTAAGAATAAATATTACTGGCTTTATTACTAAATACCAATAGCACCACAAACAATTCTCTTGAAGAGGAAAACATTTAGGAACTGAAGCTGCTGGAAAAAAAAATAAAAAACAAAACAAAAAAACGAAAATAGCGAATAAAGGAAAATAAGGCAAAATACAATAATTGTTAGCGAGAATTTCCTGGTAGTGATAGAAAGAGGGAAAAAAGAAGGATTTTAAAAGAAGAAGACACACGATGAAATCAGTAATTTTGAACCAGGGCGCTGCCAAAAGCTCATTAAGCTATACAGATCTTGCCTTTCCTCTTTAACTTTTGTTTGAGTGAAATAGCACCTGCTTCTACCTTTCCAAATCTGAACCTTTCTAACGGATAGCATTTTATTTTCATGACTGATTATAGTTTATAGATCAGCTGCAACATGACGCTTTAGCGAATTTTATTTTCATGACTGATTATAGTTTATAGATCAGCTGCAACATGACGCTTTAGCGACACACCAATGGCTAAATCTCTTCCTAGCTCTATACTTCCACCTATTTCGTTCCTTCCTCTCTTCTGCTTCCCCCATGCCTATATTAAAGATTAGATATGGTCAACTGTTATCTTTTATAACATGAACTCCACACTCTTGACAAAGCGACCAAACATTGAATCAACAGATTAAAGCTATTGAGATAAGGAGATAAAAAGTAAAAAAAAAACAATGTGCTCAAGTTATCTTGCACCAACTTTTTGTTGATGATTTCATAAATTTTAAACGACAAATTTATTTATTTGGGCTTTGATGCAAGGAAAAACGAACATAGCGCGTGTATTTTCACACAATCAGCCACTTTTACAATGGTGTCATGGTTTGAATCCTCAAGATAATAATTTTTTTTCTTTGCAAAAAAAGGCAAAAAGGGAAAATCACTAATGATCGCTCAGTTCGGAAAGTTGAAAGGAGGCCAAGCATGGATGTTGGACACAAGGACAAAAATCAAAGCAATTGAAAATTGAGGAGGAGAAGGCCCAAGTACTGCAGTATGGGCAAAAGGCTACATCCACAAGTCACAAAAAAATTTCTTCAGAAAGCAGTCTTCTGATGATCAAACTTAGCCCAAAATATAGAGCAACCTCCTATGAGGATTTGACCCTTCTACTTGTGCCCAGTCCGATGAAAGACAAAAAGCTTAGAATTACCAAATTCAAACACTCTACAAAATATCTTAAAAACCAATGCCAATAGTCTGACACTTAAAAGTAATTACCAATAGAAGCATCTACTGCTGATAAATAATAAAACCCACCATAATCAGATGCCGCAGAATTGACAACAGGAGAACGAACACACACACACACACACAAATTACATTACCTAAAATCTACATATCACATCACAGTGCCTGGTCTGCAGAATGCTTTACAACACTTCAATGCTTCTTCTTTTGAGGAGTCTTGGTTAAAAGAAAAGCCAGTTTATAATTCTGCTTAAATGAACCATGGAATAGTAAGCTATAACTGGGCTGATTTATAAAAAAAAACAAAAAAACATGCATCTTACAAAACCCAAGAGCTACATTGCATTTCAACATGCACAGGAAAGTTTTAGCCAACACATTTAATGCAAATATCTTAAGCGTGAGCAAACACACAATCTTTAACAGAGACATAAAAAAAGCTATACATGAATCTGCAATTCATCATATTGTCTCAGGTCATTCCCGAACATCATCTTCTATGAAAACGGCTGTTAGAGCCTCTTCATTGTACTAAGACATCATTAATTGATTGTGTCTAAAAATCCATCCGTGACAAAACAAAAGAAGATGGCCAATCTCTAACTCTCAGATTACACAATCTGGGCATACAGTGACAACCAATACGGAAGAACCAAAAAATAAAACAAAAGTACAATTCTGTTTTGCACTCAAAAGAATGACACTATTTAAATCTTTGTACATCATACCCAAATCAAGTTCAACAATGCACACTCAGAACATATCAATTCAGTTGCCATTGCATCATTTGAATCCTAGATTTTATATTGTTCGAAGTATTTCCTGAGAGGTGATCTTGCCCATTTTCTTTCATTACATTCAGGACATAAATCTAACAGCGACAGGATTATATCCATGTCAGCAAACCACAGAAACAACTTTAAACTGGATATATACAACTTAATTCTCCTTTCTCCACTGGGGCTTATCCAAATTTCATTGATGTTGATGGTAGCAACTGACATGCATCCTGTTTAACAGTTCGCCTATCCTGTGCCAGCCTCTCACCCAGCACAGAGCATTTTGAAATTTCAAAACTATATTTGGATGCTTCTTGTAAACATGGTTCATATGTACATATTACTTTCAATTAATTTCATAGGATGTTGTTCTATGCGGATGAAAAGTCATGATTTGATGGTCAGTGAAATTTTGAAATTCATATTATGGCAAATAAACATGATACTAGGCTAATGTCCTGGAGGAGAAAATATTCTGGAGTTGCAAGGAATGAGCGGTGGGCAAATCAGCGGAAAAACATGAGCGAAAAAAAAAGCTGAACAAAGTCTCCCAGTGGTTGAAATATTTGAGAATCAAAAGAAGATAAACAGCAGCAACAACAAATACCCACCCACTCCACCTACCTGAATAAAAAAAACCCCAAAAAACCCACCCACATACACACAAAATGTCGAAACAGGTTTTAGGATGAAAATACAACAGCCAGTTGAGAAGAGAACACTTAATTCTTATACAAGCAACAATATTGAGCAGTCAACACAAGTGACCTCCAATCTCCAGCACATCAAAGACTTTACTGTTGTAATGGTTGTCACTCTCTCTTGGAATTTTTTGAAGTGATGATAATGATATCATTATATATGGCAACAAAGTGGTAAAATGAATGATCAACTGATGTTTACGGTGATAACAAATATTTCTGAATTCTCATCCTTCCTCTCTTTCAGAAAAGTCAATGATGATAATATATAGGATCTAATAAATGAAATATGAAGTATAGAGACCAGGCTTTTGTTTGAAAATAAGGAAATTAGAAATATGGTATACACAAAGATGAAATATGAGACAACAAAGGCAATTCAGTCCCATAGTTTTGTGTATAATGCAGTCTATAATACCTTTTTGATTCATTATCATTTGAATTGATTTTGCTTTGTAAAAGGAAGTTCATCATTTTTGTAAAAAAAAAAAAATTCTCCGTGAGGGGAGGAACCAAAAATACCTTCTTTGATTTTAACCTTATAAACTCAATCGTCATACTGATGAGGCTAAATGCAGATTATATGTAAGCCACTTGCAATGCTTGGTTTTGATGCTGATAGTACCCAAAGTACACACACACTTTTGACTGGGTGAGCCTGGTGAATAAAAAGTATGCCCCCATGCTAATCATTCAAATGAGTGAGCATCAAAATAAAAGTATGCAACATGTCAACGATTCAGTCTTGTCTGGTCACTTACTCTTGCCTGATTATTGAGAACCATGCAGTATGCCCAAAGGGAGGATGAGGTGGAATGTTACAGGCATTATATGGGCTTACCTATTTTTAAAAAAAAGACTGAGGGTTTTTGCTCCGATCTTTTTCAACTGCTGTTTTTTTCAGTTGGTCTCATTGAAAACAGAGTGGAAGAATATTTTAATTTTAACACAGCCCTCCTTACCCAAAAAAAAAAAATATTTTGGTCTAGAGCAAGGAAAACACAAAATCAAATAACTTTGCACAATTTGACAATTTTGTTTCAGTAAAGCTAACTTTATGGTTTTGACATTTTCCATTGGAGAAAAAAAAATTTTTTTTTTTTTAAATCAGCCTGATTTCTATGAAGTAGATCTCATATCAGCTTATTATCACCAATTAAAAAAACAAAACACACATAGAAACATAAAAATATCAACGCCAACAAAATACCCAACAACCAATCCAAATGAGTTTTTAAAAAAAAAAAAAGAAAAGAAAATCAAACAAATATTAGTGAAACCTGCCCAACTGAATCAGAAAGCCCATTTTGCACACTTTAAGTCACTGCTGATGCTGGAAACTGCATTTAATAGGCTTTGAATTAGTGAGAACTAAACAATCATACTATAACCATGTGCCAAGAAGTTGTGGTTTTGATCTCTTGAAAAGTACAAAAGGCAAAAAAAAAAAAAACCCAGACAAACAAAAAAGTTAAATTATTTTTTCTTGAAAAGTATTTCATATCAAGCAACACTGGACTTATTAGAGGTGGTCTCAAGTTATCAATAATGTCTTAATTGGTTGCTTGACTTAGCTTAGCACAAGTCACTTCCTTGCAGTTTTATAGAAAATGTGACACTTGAAAATGTTATTTGGTGCGATCACCCTGGTTCACTAAGTGATTGCAATATAAAATTGTTTACTCAAACTGCGCATTCATACTGTGTGAAAAAAAACAAAACAAATTAAAACAAAATGAAAAATCAAGGCAATGATGAATCACAATTGAGGATGGAAAGACATATTTGTTCATTTTAAAGCCCCTAGTTGCATGATTGCAATACACATGATGAAAATGCTAGTACAAGTGTTGCAATTGCCTTTCTGATCAATAAAATGCTTTTAATTTTTAAAGAAATAAACAACAAATAATCAGATTCAAATTTCTTAAAGAACAACAAAAAAAAACCAAAAAAAAACCCCACACAATCATTGTTATTGACACATGAATATTTGAAGGATCTGGCCTGATAAATTAATCATTAAAAAAATCAACACAATTAGATCGCAATTTATCACAGTTTCTGTAAAAAAAAAAAAAATTGAAACACGACAGATTTTAAGTGACTGAATAAGGCTCTCATATTAATCGATCATTTCATTTTTCTGTTCAAAAGGCATGCAGATGGTTTTGTGGTCTAACCTTTCACATTTTATTGTAATAAGACTGCAAGTTATTGCAAATTCTCAATGCATATGATTTCACACACTGTATTTCAAAAAATGAAATAAGATACACAATGGCTTGAGGAAAAAAATCAAAACAGAGGCTCTGAGAGTGCAATCATCTCAGGCTGTGATTTACTTCGACAAGTAGGAAAATATGTCTTGGAACCAATCCAAACAAGTACCAAACAGTATTCTGAACATTTTAAAGAACTGATATATCCTGACACTGCACTCTGTATGCTTTGTGATTCTATGTCAAGATATGAGCTTTCAAAGTTGTTTAAAACCATTTAAAAGAAGGAAAATAGAAAAAGAAAAAAAAAAATGTTGTCAAAAGTGTTAGGAGTGGCCTCTGGACTCGGGAGGAAAAGTCTCTAGATATGAAATCTATTTATTGTTGACTTGTATGCAGTAAAAAAATATGCCTAAACTGACATTGACTATCCTCAGCATGAGATTGCATCAATAGTATGGATGTCTTGAAGCAGTCGCGGTTTTTGTGAAATTTTAAACAAGAAAAATAACCCATAATAAGCAGTAACCCATTCCTTTAAAAGTCAAAGACTTCCATAGGACCTACTTTTTTTTTTCTTTATGAATCTGGTTCATGCCATATGAAACTGGTGCTCAGGCCATCAAATGTGGAAAAAAATGAGATATTTTGTGCAAAAAAAATGTTTCATGTTTCCAGAGATCACAAGCTACAAGTTTCAAATAGTGTCAAATATTGCAAGAGGTTATTGGAAAAATTTGATGCAAACAAGTTATGATTCTGACAAACTGAACCAATAATTAGTACGATTACTCCTGCTACAAAACATCATGTTATGTGGTGTCACTGCACAAATACTTACCATTAAAAGTCAATTCAGATACTGTTGCATTGATTTCATCAGCAAATGAACAAAAAGCTCAGTTGTTAACACGTGATAAGGATTAGCATCTACTCTGTTCTATTGAAATAGCTATTTACATAAAGATTTCTGATCATTATAGAAAAAAAAAATTAATATAGCTAAAGTAAGGAAAAAGTGAAAAAAAACCAAAGATAACAAAACATTAAATAGAAAAAAAAAACTGGCTAAAAAATTCAAGGCGCAGATAAACAACATAAAGATCTCTTTGCTTTAATCTTATGCAACAGGAAAAATGTACAGACTATTATCTCCTTCCTCAGCTAATAGCACTGTAAAAAAGAAAAAAAAAAGGGGGGGAGAAAGAGAAAGAGGAACAGGTAAGGCAGAAACGGGACATCAATGTATCATTACTTAGAGGCTACCTTTTAAAACACTGCAAGTATTCTGACATTTTAAAAATGTCTTCTCTATGTTGCTTTATTCAGAAAATATCTCAAATAGATACCTAATACACACCAAAATTATTCTCAAAAGTATCTTAGAGATAATGCATGAAACCATTTCACATCCTCATCAATATTAAAAAAACCTCTGCTCAGTTAAGTGAAATTGGATTTATATATGCATATAAAAAAAAAAAGCAAAAGGCAAGCTCTACCATAAAACAAAACCTAAAGCACAGCGCTGTTAAATCTCATTAACTAACATGTTCTAATGTATTTAGAAAAAAAAAAGAAAAAAATACACACACACACACACATATATATATATATATATATATATGATTATATATTATAAGATTTTGAAAATTGTATCAAATTTTCCTTCTAAAACACCATTAGGAAAAAAATAAATGCTTAAGAGTTAACGAGGCATGATAAAATGGTGTTTGAAATAGAGAGCAATTTGACCTTCACCCCCTACACACACACACACACATAATGAGACAAAAAAAATTGTCGTGTAAAAAAAAAATTTTAACAAATAACGAAAAATAAATAAAAATCAATAAGCTGAGAATAACAACAATTATGACAAAATATCTATGTAAAATAAAGCCTTTATTTTTCTAAAACAATTGATGAATTGTGTACATAAAGTGCACAAAAATTTTGAAAGTTAAAAAGTATACACCTTTTGCAAAAGGACAGTTTTTATATTCTTGTCTTTAGCCCAAAATAGTTGTAGAGGGTGGTAGGTTTAGGGAAAAAAAAGTTTCCTCACTGAATTTTTTTTAATAATCAGAGGCATTTTGTATAGAACAGAAAAGATTTGGACCTCAATCTTGTTTGGTCTTAAAGTGTTTTACTGAAGTCTTCTGACCCCTTTTAATAATAAAATAATAAATAAAAAAAAAAAGGAACAAAAAAACATCAATAAAATACCTGCATATAAAAAATACATTATGCATAACAGCATCCTGTCAAAAATAAAAAATCGTTTCATACAACACAACATGCCCTGAATTCCAACAAACAAATTAGAATTTGAATAGGTGGTTTTCTTTTTAACAGCAAGAAGTGGCATATATCTTAGATTTCATGAATGATAAAATCAAGAAAGAAAATACACACATTATTTTACAGAGGAGATCAGGTGAGTCTGAAAAACAAATTTTACCATCAAGCTCGAAGCTCTTAACTTTATTGTCAATGAAAAGTGAGCAAAAACATTGTGGAAAATTGAACTTGAATAATAACATAAGAGTTAATACATGTAGAAAAAATGATATGGAGCATTCATTACCCTGCATGTTTCCAACTACTCCACTTTTTCACTGTTTCTATAAACATTTTTCGTTCCATATGTAACAATAACAAAATAAATAAATTACAAAGAATAATGCAATTAACATAAGAAATTCTGATTCTGATTCTGTTTTTTTTTCTTTAAGAAAAAATATCAAAAATAAAATAAATAAAAAAATTGTTCAAATGTGTAATTTTGTTCTGTGCCACCTCATGCCCCTATATGCTGGTCTATCATTCTAAACCATAAAGCTTAGAAAATTAAAGCATTTGTGAACAGTAGTAAAGTTGGTCTATCATTCTTTGAACTAAGAAAATTGAAACATTTTTAAACAGTAGTAAAGCAACCATGCATTATTATAAAGAAAAAAAAAGGAAACAAATACATTATGTACAATAAAAAAAGAAGAAAGGATGAAAAGTCTTATTGAATGGTTAAAAAAAAAAAAAAAGGAATTATTTCCCCAGCCTTAACTAAAATGAATGCTCAGCATCTACCCTTTTCCACTAGAAGCCTAAAATTTTCGTATTGTTCTACAATTACCTTTTGATTTATTAAAGAATAAGAAAAAAGTAAAAACAAGATCATTCTACATCATATCCCTCAATAATTGAGCTATCTCAATTATAAGCACACATTTGTTATCTACCAATACCACAACAAAGACACCTTATGTATGGGGTGAAAGACAGTCTCTACTTGCACTTCCCCGTGTAAACTCTAAATATACCTTGAATCACATTTATCTGGGACATCTATGACATGTATGTGAGTTAAAGTCAGTATGTGAAAAAGGCTATAAGATTCAAGACTGTCCCAGCTATAGTTCTATTTCATGGCTGAGAAAATGGTACACAAATGCTGCCTTTTTTGCATCCTCATCTCTCATCCTAGGGCGTCGCTCCTTTGCACTGGAATCTCTGGCCTTGGCAGAAGAGGATGAGGAAGCTGTTGGGTTAGCCGCTTTTGTCTTAGGGGGTGGCCTCAGCATTAATGCTCCAAACAGTGTTGCTGATGAAACGATAAAAGTCAGTGATTAACTTAATTACATATTGGATACAAAGAGTGAGATAAACCATTTAATCAGATTATATAGGGAAAAGACCTCCACCACCAAAATTTTTTATACTACGCAATCTGGATAATCCATTCTAGATTAAGAAACTATAAACCTTTCTGACAAAAACCCTAATTAAATGTTCTTTTTTTTCTTTTCTTCTGCCTTTTGGAAATTAATTTTTAAAATTTCAAAATCTCAATTCCTTTTTATGTAATTTTAGAGCCTCGGCATTAATGGTTGTGCATTTACATTTTCCTTGATAATCTTGTTTTTTTCATAAGTCAATCTAGACCATATCTACCCACTAGTCAACACAATTATGGTCTGTCCTATAATTAAGAAAGCATACTGAACTATAATTTTGATGGACTAAATCTTGGGTTTTGAAAAAAAAAAAATTGTTGTTTGCGTAGGTATCGATCCCGGGCCTACATCACACTAATTATTTTGTTTCAATGGGGTCTGAGAACCATGAATCTAGATCCAGACCTATGTTCCTAACCAAGACATTACAGACCTATATCTTCTAGATTTGTGGACCTCTTTTCCTCATGGAATCAGGGCATTTTTTTTTTATCTTTTTCCTTCAGCTTTAGATACAAAATCAAGAATTGGTCCAATCATCCGTTTAAAGAGTTGGATAGTGGCAAACAAACAACTGGTTTTTGTTTCCTTATTTCAAAATATGAAATAAGATAGTAAAAATCTGCACTATCTCCCAGTTCACCTTAAAATTTTGTAGATCTAAATGCAGTGATTTTGGAGTAGTTAGTGGACAAATATAAGTTTGCAAGTATATTTAAATACTTATACATTTCAGCAACTTTGAATCAGAAGAGCATATTGCTTTGGCATTGTAACCAAAAACAGGCAATAATCATGTAAAAAGCCCTCATCATTAACACAACAATGAACCTATACTTTGCTAACAATTTTTTGGATTTGAATCTATTGCTTTTGGAACTCAAGTTTGGAGCCATGCAAAAAGGGTTCCAATGCTGAAGATTAAAAATATGTGTGGTGGCATAGGAAAACCTGGACAAAGTCACAAACAACAAAATACCACAAACATCAAAAATAGTCAATCAAACTTAAATCTAAAAAAAATGAGTTCTTTACATATTGTGAAAGATTAGCCTTTTATTTAATGTTTCCCAAAATGATAAAGTAAATATTGCATGTCAATTGAAAGCTCTTCTTTTGCTCTCTTAACTGATAGAGGGCTGGCCCAGCTCATAATTAACAATGGCCTATGGCGGGTGTAAAGGGCATAATTCTAATTTACTAAAGTATACGTTTCACAAAACTTGTCATAGATTTTAAACCAAGGAATGTACAAACATAACTCAAACACCAAAAAATAGAAGATTGGATGCACTTTCTTATAATATATAACACTAAGTAT
>BLXT01001321.1:1794836-1819240 GCA_019648995.1 Plakobranchus ocellatus
TAAGATCAGTCATTAGATTATAAGCTGTCAGGACTGTTACTACTCGTGCAACATCAATCATTGATTTTCATTGACACCAAAGATCCATAGGATTCATAGGCTAAATTAAAAAAAAATACTAGCAGTAGCAAAGCGCTTTTCATCGAGATTTTGGGACTTTATTTAATTGCAACATACTCTGATTGAAGGCTAAGAAATAAAAACTAAGTAAGCTTAATTGTCCAGATAAACACCCACAGTTGGAAAATAGAAAGACGATGACCTTTTGATCAATATTGTGCTTATTTGTATCATGTAATGAGAAGGAAAATCACAGGAAATAATTCAGGATATAGAGATTTGTTGAGCCTGATAACTCAGCATAATTTTCTTGGTGCTGAAAATAAGGAGTGATTTTTTTCGAGCCGGCATAGTAATTAAAGCAAAGCTTTCAGCCAGCCAACACAAAAGGAGAAAGGAGAGTCAAGTCACGTCAAAACATAGGTCTGTATTGTCTCCTAAGCTAACCCAACAGTATGCAGGGACTGCTCAAAGCAAGTGATAGCACTTGGCAGTGCTGCATAGGAGTCAAAAGTTATAGGGTATTGTAGGATCGGCTCGATATCTCGTCCACAGGCCCAAAGCCTATCAAAGGGAAAAAAAACTACCGCACGCCGCCATACAAAAAAAAAAGGCTAATATATATATATAGAGAGAGAAAAATGAAAATTGGATTCTTGGGGCTTAATTTTGTTTTTCCCGAGTTTTTGCGAGTTCTGCACCCATCACGAAATTTCCAACGTTTTCCCGATTCCTTGACCCGCTGGGGGCCCAGTAATCATGTTTTCTATTCAAACTTACTTTTGTGTTGAAAAGAGCACTGACAGGTTTATGATCAGAATTTTTTAGGTGCGGATGAGAATCATATCTTAGCTGCTGAATGCCATAACCCTGCCACAAGATGCGATCACACCAGGCAGGGATGCGATTTTTATCACTGCGGAACAAAAGTACATAGTTACTTTGAATTAAAGAAATTGTGACAGTGAACAGAGTTCTTTCCAATTTTTTTGACAATTCCACTTTCTTAAACACTATACAGTTTTCGTAAAATCTATTTCAAATTTCAAACTAAACACTCTTTCAGTTTTTTTAACACGCTGGAAAAGACCATTGGTATAAAAAATAAATTCAAATTAAGAAAACAAAGAAACTAAAATGTTTTGTGATAACTAGCTTCATCCCTTGCCCATTAAAATAGGAAAGTTTACTATTACTTTTTCCTGTTGCAAAACAGCTTATTTTTGAGTGTCAGTAAAATCAACAAAATGACCAATTTTTAGTGTCACTACAACTAGTTTGTTCATGGCTGATGTTTTTGGGTGATCACATGTATAAAAAATAGTGACCAAAGTATTTGGGGGCAACAGTGGCAGTGAATATCCTGATATCTATCAGTATCTTTTGTAACAATTTGATTTCTTTGTGCAAAAGTATAACAAACTGGCCACAACCTTCGGCTAGCATCTGGTCAATCTTCGTCGGAGATATCCTTTGTGTATTACAGCTCAACTGCAGAGTAGTCACTCTGTTGAACATTACAAGTTTGGCTTTCCCTACTGATCAAGTAATTGTATGCCAATCATTGCCAAATGGGCCATGAGGGCCATGGGACCAGTCCAGACTAGTGCCACCAGTGAATAGATAGGGTAAATTAACTGCTACACACACATCTTTAAGCTCGATATTTCATAAGGCAAATCCAACTAGATTGAAAAGTTGGCAGTTTAAATTATTCCTTGTGGCAAATGAAAAATTCTGCCTGAACTTTTTCTTTTATGTGGAAGTTACTGCCCTTTAC
The DNA here is from genome assembly GCA_019648995.1 of Plakobranchus ocellatus. Classification (NCBI taxonomy): domain Eukaryota; kingdom Metazoa; phylum Mollusca; class Gastropoda; family Plakobranchidae; genus Plakobranchus; species Plakobranchus ocellatus. The sequence continues at coordinate 1,796,677 of BLXT01001321.1, forward strand.
ACGTTTTCCTTTTGCTCTTGTCATGAGAGCTATACTTTATGTGCTTTTAGTCTTGAGGGCATAAATTCACTGGCTTACATCTAGATCCCAACCGTATGTAACCCTGTGGGTTTGTAATGTAAACCTTATTGGCACTCATCAAACAGGGTGAGATTGAAAAGATTCAAACTTGCAAAGGAACCTCTCTTTCTCCACCCTTCCTCCTCTCTATTATAAGTCAGAATCCTAAAAAAAAAAAAACCAACCAACCAAAAACAAAACAAAACAAAACAAAACAAAAAAAAAACAAAACACCAAATAAAGCTAATATAACTGGTTCAGCCCGCAAAAAGATTCCATATTTTTGAAGAAAAAAACCAGAGATTTTAGTTAATGAGAAATCTTGTTTTCTTCATTAATTCTTATGATTCAATGATTTCTCCAGGGCCAGTTGCTAGAACAATGAAAATTTATCCATCATAGAAGCCACTAAAAAGGTTCATTATATCAGCATCTTAATCCTATCAAATGATAAACACTTGAGGCTTTCCCACAAACTTGATGTTAAGATTTGAAGAATCATTTGTTCCTGATGCAAATATCTCATTTTGTGATAATAGTAAATAACATAACAATACCTGCTGTCATATTTGTCTGTGCCTGGGTCAAACTTGTATGTTGGTTCAAACTGAGGGACACCTTCCTCAAATCCTTTAAAGACCTCATCACTGGCCATCAATTTGGTGAGCTGAAAGGAAAATGAGTACAGTCAGTACTAGTTCTTGGCCTTTTGATGTAGAAAAAAATCTAATTCCCCCACAGGTCACAATTTAACATCACCTTTGTTCTAAAATGATCTTGTTACAGAAATGATTGCCTTAGAAAGTGTCAATCAATGTGGTTGTTTATATCATACTAAATATTTTGAAATGAAAGCCTTAAAAATCAAAATAGGTAATCTCCTTTTACTTCCTCACTTTCTTTAAGTGAGTTTAATGACTGCAAAATAATATTGAAATTCCAAGAAGTGAACAGGAAAAAATATCTCACAAAAAATATCTATTCATGGAAATAATGAGGTGAAGGTGCAGAATCATTTTGAATGGAATTAGCGAGTTTATGCAGAAATCATATTTTGCCCTTTGAATTTTACCAGTGGTGGGAAGCAAATAAATATAATTATGATTTAAATGCAAATTAAGCATAAAAAGTAATGATGATTAATAGCTTTTCTGGTATTGATACATAAAAAATTTTGAACGTATTAGATCTAATATAAGCACAATATTCAAAAAAGTTGTTTTTTTTGTTCATAGTTTCCAATCATTCATCTTTAAACATAATATAGAAAATGCAAAAACAAAAGTATAATCACAAAATACAAAAAAAGGTAGATTTCAAGATTTTCTGATAGATGTTTGACTGACACTAGACCCCACAATCTACTTTAGCAAAAATCAAAATACATGAGCTCTCTTAGAATCATTTTTCTTTTTCTATAGAAGCATCCATTATTATGTACTCTTAATCAATTTTCACATCTTTTAATCAAATGGTAGACAAATCTTTCTCTCATTCAAAAACTTTTAGTAACTGATAACATAGATATTTGTGGAAAATTGAACATTAGGCAATTAAGGAACAAAAACATATAATGTGGTGCAGTAGAACATTTTTAAATATAAGAACATTGCTTTGGTCACGGGGTAAAAATAGATTAAAGAGTTCTTGATCGTTTTTCACATTAGCATTTATTTTGAAACTGTCTTCGTTTCTATTTATTTCTTAGGGGTCCAAAATCAATCATTTGAAATTTAAAAATACGTTGTGGTACCTGGTCATGTTCCAATAACTTTTTAAGTTTGCCTTGTCGGATACAGACTCGCACATCATCATTGGGTAAGTCAATGCGAAAATTCATGTCGCCTATCCAGAAAATTGCACTACAAACATAAAATTTGAAAAAAGTGAAATTTCAGAGAAATTTATAAAATATACCTCTTTATGCTGATCAAATATATTCATTATCAAAACAAAAATTATCTCATAGTTTAAATCAAGACAAAATACCCATCACTATTGCTATTGGCAAATTTCCTATCAAAATGTCACATTAAAAAGTACCAGAGAGCTTGACAATGACAAAAATATCAAAAGTTTCTTAATTGTATATCCCCCAATTTTAAAGATACTTATGTCATTTGATATTTCAGGGATTTAAAAAGCTTTAATGTAAATGTGTGTCAATGCAATTATTTCTTAGACTATTCATACTTGCATCTCTGATAAAGTCAGCAAAAAAATCTTTATAACAAGCTAAAATTTGGCATGCCCATAAAACAAAATCATCATTTTGTACAGGATTTACATGCACAACACACGATAAACTCACTCATGTTCTGGTATAGACAATGCCTGGTTAAACTGCTTAAAACTGGTCTTGGATAGAATGTCTTGAAAATCCTAAACAAATAAACAAATTCATAACAATAGAAAAAAAGAATTATGAATATATCCTTGCACTATACAAATCTTGTATAATGCTAAAGAAAGGTATATTATTCAACTCTTTTCTTGCTGCTCAGATCTTTTCTTCCATAATCTGAATTGATTTAATGCTTTTGTACACTTTATTTTTTTATTTTAGACTGCAAGTGAAAGACAACAGAGAAATAACACAAAAAGCCCTATCCCTCACATTCTTTTATGCAATTAGCAACTGTCTTTTTTTCTATGAAAACAATGTTCAGAATTATCCATATATTGTTATCTCTTATTCATTTTAAGATTGTTTTCCAATGATAGTCACAGCGTCATAACTTGCTTAAGTTAAAGACCCATTCTATTGAAAGAAAAAGATACTTGTCTATGTAAATATCAATGTGAGAAAAGAATAGCTACCACCTTTTCATGCAACTGAATCATATTCTAAATACTCTTTAGACTCACTTGGATTCGTCGTTCATATTCATTCTGATGAGCTGCAAGATGACAGTTGACAAAACACAGCGATGTGTTGTGTAGGGTCATACGTATTGAAACACCACCTTTATTACCCTGAGAGATGGAAAAAAAAAGTAAAAAATTTTCCCTCATACACTTTAAGCCTATGATGTGTTTGTATAAGCTGTTTCAACAAGACTTCTCGATGAAAAAAGATGTAATGCCATAAGTTGAACACTTCAATGTGCATCCTAATTATCAAAGCAAAACATGCTAATCAAATGAGATTAAAAAAAAACCAAACAAACTGAGGCTGTACAATGGTAAAAGCAAATTCACATTGTAAACCAAATACTGCAACAATGTGTCAAGTATCAGTCTCATCCCTTGTTTTCAAACGAGAAAAAAAAGAAATGTACATAGAAAATAGCTAAGCACATAATTTTTATGAATTGAACAATGGGAATCAGTTTATAATATTATTTCTTCTATTCCGGAATATTTTTAGTTTTATAGATCATACATACTGGAGATAAGTAGAAAATCTAAAAAATTTGAATAAAATATAATAAGTGAGTTTGAATGAGCCAAGATTGTCAGTTTCTTTAACTGCTCTTTTTGAAATAGATGAAATATTACTTTTACATGACGCGTCTCTGCCGCTTTAAATCTCTTTGCCATATCCACAGATAAAAATAACATTTTTTTAAAAGAATTTTTTTTTTCAAAACTTAACATATTTTTTGTTTTTTATCAACTAAATAGGTAACATCTGGTTAAGGATTATTTTTGTGATTGCCAAAAGTAATTTTTTTGAGATAAAAATGTAACTTTTTAAAATCTGCAAGTATTGTTTTTATTTACTAAATAAGATAGGTAAATTACCTTTAACAAAAAATTAAGACTGTGCACAGAGAGACTCAAGAGGAGATGTGGCAGAACGGTCAAGCAAATATGTTGTATAAAATTTAACATCAGTCATTCAGAGTGACCCCAAGACATAAGGGTAACCTGGAAATGCAGCTACAGGCAACTTCAAAATTTAAGATGCTTTTGATATACATACCAGAAAACCCATAATCCCTGTTGGTACCGAGTCACTGTCAATAAACTTTACATAGGGCACATGTTTTTCTTGGATGTACAGAATCAGTAAAACTCCAATAAGACGTATGGATTTCACCTGAAAATCCAATAGCAACAAGAGATGGCAAAAAGGCTAAAGATAATTATATAATTAAGTTGAGTTTTAAAAAATAATGAGTACTTTCCAAATACGTAGTCAGATCTATATCATTCACCAGTCTGAAATTTTCACTGAATACCATTGATAGATAAAGCAGAGCATACTTGAAATGTAAAGGTGATTGCAAAAGCTTGATACATTTGACGTTTAACATAATTCCAGTGGATAGCATTCTCTTGAGCACAAGTGGAAATATGGGACTTTGAAGACAATAAAAAAAAAACAGGGATAAAATTTTGCTTTTATTTTTTTTTTCAGACATAAACCAAATTTCCTTTGTCAAGAGATTTGAGAATGGTCTAAAATGACATTTAGAACACCTGTTGTTGGATGAAGTAAGGAAAAAACCAGCATGATTGAGATCTCATTTCTTGAAATCTTTCACTACTGTCCATCACTATTTTAACCCTATCCGTACGTGTGGGGTAATTTTGTTACCCCAAGGCTTGTTTTTAATTATTTAAAAATACTTAAAATGGAAATTTTTCTTTCAACTTTTAAGTATTTCTCCAAAATTCAATTTGACATAATGATTACATAATAATGATTGACAGAAAATCAATATTGAACTGACCTGAGGTCATTTCCGAAACTCTCCATTATTTTTTACTATGTAGAGTATGGGTGATTTTGTTACCCCAAACATAGGGATAGCTATATAGCAATTTTTTTACTATACGGTATGGGGGCACGAAGTTACTCCACATGTACGGATAAGACTGTATTGCTATTAACATGTGAGGGGCACTCAGTTATCCCCTGATGTATGGATACGACAATAAAACACCCCGTACGGATAGGGTTAAATTGCACTATGCTCCTTACACTAGCTCTAACACCCATACATCTCCCTTTGCTCCTCCTCCTTCCTCCACCTCTCCTAAAATAAATTTTATGCTACTGCTTTTAGTACTATTACTTCTACTAGCCATCTACTATTCCTTGCCACGATTAAAAAAAATTGAGTAGATGCATAATAATTACCTAAAGTAAAGAACAATTGCAAGGAATATTCTCATACTTCAAAGGATCATTGCAAAAATAATTGCCCAAAAAAAGGATATTGTTTTCCAATCAAATAACATGAAAATTATCAACCTCAGTATCTATAGAGAGAAATCAAGATCTATTCTTTCCAATACTTAGCCCACTTAACATCACTAAAAAGTGATGAAATGTTGGCATAGACCTGTTTAAGCACAGGCTTAACTTTACCTATAAAACAAAATCAATGTGTCTTCAAATTGGTTTGCATCAGTCAGATGTCCCATTTTGAACATGTAAATCACTAAATAACTTGACAATTCTTACCCCAAGGTCTGCAATAGTAAAAACTGGATGGGGCTATGTTGCTTCTTCGCCAGGGTTTTTTTACATTTTGAAAAAATACTTTAAAGAAGAAAAAAATCCTAAGATCCTATTTTATCCAAAGTGTTATATGCACCATTCGACTCATTAAGACTGTCTCTTGACATATAAAATTTGAGGCTGATTAGAGGCATGTTACAGATGTACAGGATCAAATCTGGAAACAAAGGGAAATTTCTTTATACTCCCTCATCGCAAACCAAACTCCCATTTCCCGTTCAGTATCTGCAGTTAAACTCCCTCATCACAAACCAAACTCCCATTTCCCATTCAATATCTGCCCCAATTTTTTTTTTAGGTGAGAAAAGATGATTCAAAGTGAGCTGAGCCCATCCAATGCATCATGTAATGAAAAAAAAATTATTTACCAAGTAAAATGATGGTAAATATTAGAAGCACTTATGCAAGGTAACTTGTACTATTTTTAACTGAGTAAACTGCAATATTACCTTTCTATATGTTGCTTTGGGATGGAGATAAGCTTTTACAGAAGCTTGCCACTCTGTTTCTTTGGTGGAGTCTGTAAAAATGAAAGCCTCTTTACTCAAATCCAACTCTTGGAAACTGCAAAATTGAGGAAAAAAGAAAAAATTGTATTGCCATCATGTCAGTAAGCACCTATCAATGTGCTTTCTTTTGGGGATATTTTTTTAGCTTGGCTTAATTTCTCGATCAGGAGGATCCTACTAGCTAAACTTCTATATGAAAAGAGTCATGTGCTCTCTCATGGTGAAACAGTTGCTTGAATCAGTTGCAGAAAAACGTAATTACCTATTTTTGAAAACTAAAAAAAAATGTTTTGTGTTTCTTTTGTTTCTATGCATATTTTTGTTCCAAACTGATAACTGAACAAATCATATGAAAATCATATCTCAACTTTGATGTGCAAGTTTCAACTGAAAGGCTAGGAGAGAGAACAATATGAGGGAAAAGAAAATTTTTAAAAGGACAGGAAAGATAAAAAAAGGAGAGAAAATAAAAAAGAGGGGAAGTTATGTTGAAAAAAAAAAAGGGCAAAAAAAGAGCTGAAAGAAGTTGAAGAGAGTGTCTGAAGTTCTTAAAAAAAAAACCCACCAAAAAACAGTCACACACAAAACCATTTTGAATCAGTTTACCATATGGCATAGATATCAGGAGGCTCATTGTCCACTACCATCCATTTATGTAGAGGTTCATCAGGGGACTGGCCATTGACATTCCACGATCCACAAAAAACTCTGGATGAGAGAGGGAGTGTAGATTTAAATATTCAGTGACAATAAAAAATAATATTTTCACTAGGGAAGCAGACTCAAGGTCTTTGCATGTTCTTGTCAAAGATCATTAATTTCATGCAACTGCCTTATTTTTACGAAATCTTTTCTGTAAAAATACATGGCAATTAGTTTGCAAATAAATGGATTTAAGAATTAGCAGCATTAAATCTGAGCCTCTAAATATGGGTGCAAAGTCCCAGAAACATTGGCTTTACCTTTGCCTTTATTATCTGTAGATATTTTATGAAGATGACCCAATAGTTCTAGCAAGAGAAGTATAAAAGTAGTGTGCAGTGAATTCCTTATTGGTACAATTTCAGCCCACTAAAGTCACGATTCTCTTGCAGAATCATCTAAAATTCAGCCCCACAACCTTACCATTAAACCATTTACAATACTGGTAGTGATAAACAACAAAAATTAAAAATAAAATAATTAGTCAGGTAAAGATCCTTCAAATTCATTGGCAAAAATTAATGAGGTTGAGGAAACTATGTTGAAATCACTAGACCCAATTAAAAAAGAAAAATACCTGAAATATGTAAAAAAAAAATTCCCCCAATCTTCACACACATCTATGACCACTCTTCAATTATATTTTTTGTATTCTTTTTTTCTTTGGTTTTTTTCCCTGAGAGAGGACAAACAAAATGGTTTTTTGAGCAGCTTTTCATTTGCAGGTATTAGTTGATCTTTCAAAAAAAAATATTCACAAAAAAATCTATATTCATGCTTGTTTGGAGAAGTCATAGGAGAGAACCAGCTAGTAGGCTAGATACAGGTATCAAAGCTTGATTCAAGAAATAAACAATCAAACGTGAAATCCTCTCAAGCCTTAACACCATTACACTACTGTGTCTACTACGCTAGGCTTCATGATCCAAACAATCCTAAATAGGCCTACAGTGATGTGTCATCTCTTTGCTGGCACTCCAGCATCACAATGTGCAACACGACTTATGGGCTTAGATCAAATAGGTAAATCTTCTTTTGCGGACTTGTGTGTAATGATTAGAAACATCAACTTAAAACTTATTCAAATAAAGTCAAACAACACTTTGACTTTCTTTAAGTAAGTTGGTGTTTTATTCCTTTACAATATTACTAAACATATGAACATGTTTAAACCATGCTGTGAGAGGAAAAACTTATAGTAAATGATTAGATAGACTGTTTAAACCATGCTAGACAAATATTCTTGTAAGCAAACAGGTCTCTTACTAACCTGAAATGAAAGGAAAAAAAAATGTACACAAATCTGAAGTCAGGGTGCTTGTGAGTCTTATGCTTTATGCCTAGCCATTAAAGAAGAATAAATTTGAGCAAAAAAATGATTACTCAGAAAAAAAAAATTTTTGAGGAACCTATGTTTGATGAACACATGCTTGAGTGCAATTTTTAGACAATAAAACAAATACCACTTATTGATATCTTTTGAGAAATTAAAAAAATATATTGTCTTTAATTTATTTATTTATTTTTGAATTTTGAAAAAAAAAAATTGATGCATGTTTTCATTTTTTTTTTTCTGAAGTTCAATTCTTCATGTTTTGAAAGTACATTTCCCTTGACACGCTTAAAATTTGTGCTAAGATTTACATCATTACCTAAATGTAGTCTGATCTGTATACTCATCCTCACGGTCAGCAAGAATTTGACGCACAATCTTTTCCCGACTTGTGGGTGGCCTAGTCCCAATAGGTAACTCCATATGGGGGGATATACCTGAGTGCCGATCACTAGAATCCAATGAGTCTGTAAAACTTTCCGTGCTGGTTGAGAGAAATACAAAAATTGTTAAGCATTACAAGACTGATCTGAAAATATAAATTAGAATTATAGAATTACAACCTCTTTTATGATCTTAATTTTAAATTGCCCAATCTAATCAGTTAGGAAGAAAATGAACTACATTCTTTATAATTATTTATATACTTAAATAGTACAGAAATAAAACATGAAGCTTGCATGATATGTTAGTTTCAATTCAACATACATCTTTCTACTAAATGTATGAACAAAGCAAAAAAAAACCCCAAAAAACCTCAAAATATTTGCACAGCACATATGTTTAATGAGTGTCTTATCATGATCGCAAATTTTCTCATCTTTTCACAATGTCTCATCTATCAAAGATTGATCACCATAATGTTTCTCTTTTTCAAAATCTTTTTTTCATTCTGTAAATTTTTTTTTCACATCTTCTTTCTCCAATCCAGCGTTTCAGAGTTTGCTCAACGGTCATTGGCTTAAATAAAGTGATTCAAAATGCAAAAGGTGACATGGTGAAGTTGAACATTATTTTCACAGATACCGTTAAACTATTTTCTTTTCTTTCAACCTTTCCACATCACCAATATTTTTCTTACTTCCTTTACCTCTCAGGGATGCCATCACCCAACTTTCAAAAAGCCTGAAAAAATTTTAAACACCCAACCCGTGCATGGCCCATTAGCACATTCGGACAAACTGAATTTAAAACTAAGGTCAATCATAACTATCAAATAGGACTGGATTATTCTGCATGACAAAAATTAACAAGAAGAAGAAAGTATTTATTATTAATACACTGACTGAATAACTAAATTTTTCATACCATATTACATTATATTAATAAATCAATGCTTCTTGATGTGATTGTTTGTCAGCAAGACTAATACTTCTTGGTTGGGGTGGCTGAACTGAGGTTTCAGGTTTATCATTATGAAAAGCAGTCACGTTTTCAGGTGCACCATATGGCATGCTAGCTTTAGAGTCTGAGGGTGAGGGTGCCCCATTTTCTAGTCTCTTAATTTTTTGAAAAATTAATGCACGTTTAGGCTGTATAGCTTTCTCTGTAGCTTTTTTTTATTAGCGTTTGTGATGTGCTGCGGTTGTTTCACGTGATTCACAAGAGTTTTCTTCCCGCTACTGTCATAATTAATTTTGTCTTTGCAGAACATACAATACACAAATCCTGCATCTCTTTCCTTCCTAAAATAGTTGAAAAGAAGCCACCACCTTCGATTTTTTCTTGCATCCATTCCCATTTGAACCTGTTTTTACACTTTTGTCCAAATCTTTAATAGTTGTATCTCCCCGCGTTATAAAATTCTCAAGAGGTTTCATGTTTCCAGAGCTATATCTAATCTAGATATAGGTTGTGCTAAACTTCGGTCGATCTAGAGAATCAAGTTAAATTTAGATGGTGACGGCTATGAAAACAATGAAGTTTTTATTGGCTTTAATCCGTTAACAGCAAAAATCCAGGTTTGGAAAATTCAAAGCTACTATCTAGGTCTAGATCTAGATTCTAAATGTAGCGCGATTGAGATCAGATCTTTGACTTCTGATCGCAGATAGCAGACGTAATTAAGGAGCTGAGCATGTGCATAACAGCCTTTTTAATACTCCACTTTTACTATACCAGCGATACTTAAATTTTCCGCCCACGGAAAAAAAGTACTGACCTGGCCAGCTTGGGCTACAGATTTTCCAGATTCGTGGATGGAAAGAAATGGGGAAAATTCTCTGATGCTGGAAAATTTTATGACGATCCGATAAAGACGGATTTCCAGCTTTAGTTGGTAAAGTGACAACCCTGATCTCTACACTGAACAATTTCATACCCCTTATTATAAATAACAAATTTACTCCTCTTCCTTGGCTGACATAGACAGGGGATCGGCCACCAAAATGAAAGATATTCTGCCAAGTCAATTTTCTTCAGAATTTCGTACCTTCTACATTAGCTGTTTTAAGAAGAGAGGGTCAAGCAACTCAAATTAGATCGATAGTTACAACTCACTCATCTAAAATTTTATCCAAAGATTCCCTGCTGCGGCTCTTCTGTGCTCCGCCTTGCATCCCAGGAGGTTTTAGTGACATGGAGGCAAAGTCATCCTCAAACCAGGTTGTTCTCGAAACCTTCTCATCTGACCACATATGCAAAATGAAAAAAAAAAATTTTTTAAAATGAACTCTAGCAGTAATTAGTTATCCTTTCTGACTTATATCACAATGGGGAAATGTTATATTTCATTCTGAAAGAAAGAGCAATCTTCATATAGATTTTTAAAATATTTTTTATTTTGTTTATTACAAAGAGGATCATAAGATAAACATTCTGATGATGATTATGATAAAGGCAATTACTAGAGTTCAGAAAATATTCGTACACAAAGGAGATGAGATAAATGAAATTATTTTTAATTGATTTGCCATTTCATTTCTTCTTTTATGCCTACAGTGTACATATGGACGGAGTACAAACTCTGAAAATACCAATAGCAGATGCAGTGTTGCAAGCTTATTCTACCATCAGCTTTTTACTGCGGATTCTAACTCTTGATTGATGCCCAGCTCAGCGAGGGCCAAAAATCTGCGTGAGATAACCTATTGGCAGAAGGGCTTAATGACACAAACAAACAAGTTATAGCAAATGATTGTTGCTAGCATGACATTTTTTTATATGAAGACCTTCACACTTCACGTAGCCAGTGCGATTTTCATAAGTCACATTTTTTACTAAGCATGGCCTAGCTCTTGACCTTTATTTTTAAAATAGCTAGTTGAGACATGAATTTAGGCCATCCAGCCATTGCGTTACTATTTTTCTGATTCTTGCTGCCAAAACTTCTGATATATTGCCATACCAAGGAATAGGTCTTAACTTCATTCTCAAAAAACCAGGAGATAGCTTGAAGGGCTTTTTCACAATTTTTGCCTCACAAAATTATTTCCACATTCTGGACTTTGAACATTAAGTCTGTCATCTATTTAATGAAATCCATCTCAAAGATATTTATGAGCCAAAATTAGCTTGGATTTTAAACCCTGACTTCCAATTTGATCCAGTATGTATAAAAATTCACATTATCCGCAAATAAACAGCTACAAGTGCTGTATGGGTCAAATCATACTGGAGGCAACAATTAGCATGTCCAACTTCACAGCTACCAACATGTTTGGAAACACTCTAGTTTCATTTGTGCCACAGAATACCATGCTGGCTGCTACTTTCATCTACATCTTTGTGTATTACAGCCTGGTGGCGAGATGGTTGCTCTATTGGATGAGACAATGGAAGATACCATTACCATACATAATTCTGCTGACTGTTGCAGGATGATCCACAAGACCAGGCTCAGACTATGCCACTTAATACGCAAAGCTTGTCTTCTTGTTATAGACTTAAGTATAGTAACTGCAACAAAGACGTCCTTTACATCAGCTAACACAGTCAGCATTGCTTTAACACACTTTGACCCTTAATACTGCAGTTAGCATATCTAATACTCATGATGCTGCTTATCTATTACTAATTCTATTGCTACCACTGTGGAAGCTACTGCCATTATTGCATACTATTCTGTAAGTATTAATTCTAGCAAGATGACTTCTATTATGCCAATAATAATCATATTATAATGAATATTTTGTTTAATTAACACCACCACCAGTCAATCCAGCTGTAAAAGATTTATCTTTTTTTACTCAAAATCATAGTTTGCTTAAAGCTACAAACCTGAGGTTGTGACTTTTACATCTGTACTTGTTAGGTTCATATGCTTCAGTGGGTCAAATGTGTCTACGCTAAATGGGTTATCATTACTGTTGATGGCTGGAGCATTGCCGCTCGAAGTGCTCAACCTAGAGGAAACAGGGTTGCCCTGTGTGCATTGCAAACGGAATGGGTCGAGCCAGCTGAAGGTGGCAATCTCTCCAAAAGCAGCACTCTGGGTTTGCACTGCATCGGAAAAAAAAACATTTAAAGATAGATGGTGACAGCATGGCCTCATCACAACTGTGAGTAAGAAAAATGAATGGTTTCTTAAAAATCTATCTCGATGCCAATTACAAAAATTATTGAAAGTTTGCGCAGATTCATAAAGATATTGGAGTCAACTTTTCAAAGGTCTTGAATAGAGCTGGAACTTTTGCTAATACGTTATGTTAGAAGACAATGCAAATCATTTCAAATTTTGATGAAATGATGAACACTCTTCACCATATTCCACCCTGCTTGGACCAATTCCTTGTCTTTTTGATGAGGAACAGCATAAAAAGCCTTTTTTTTTTCTTCTTAGGAATAAGACTCCAAGCTGAGCCAAGTTAGTAGATGGAGTGTACCTTTAACACTCACAGCATGTCAAAAAGGCTTAATCGTTCCCACATGATTCATTTTACCTCCACAAGTTAACCCCAAATGCTCTAAGTGCTCTGACCATGATTATGGTAAAAAAAAAATACCATCTCTACACGAGGCTTTATCAACATGAACCAAATAATGGGACCTATGGATCCACAGCACTTGTTGATAACATAGGGGGCTTTCAAAATAAATTCAGACAGAACATGAACATTTCAGCCCTCTACTCTTATCTTCCACATTTATTATAGAAAAAAGGTTACAAAAAAAACCCAAAACAACCCAACAAAACCCACCTATCTCAAAATTGAAAAACCACTTTCCATGGGTACATGAACACAAAACTTTCATCTCTCATTTTGTTTTACTGATTCCTTGCATCTCTGTTCGGTTACTCATTAACTGAACAAAGTAAACCACTCACAATAATACAAACACAACAATCGATTTAATATGATAATTTTTAGAATGTAAACCTGTGTGAACAAAACACCATACGTTGAATGTTTCTTACAATCTCTTGATCTTGTTATTTCTGTTAAAAAAAGAGTAGAGCTTTCTTCCTTAGGCATCTCCAAACTAACATCGGCATACAAAGACTTGAGTGCCAACCGAAACTCTGGAAGTCAATGCATATAAATTGTGAAGTGGAATAGTAGATTAAAAATACTTTCGGTGTGCATATGTCTTGACACCAATTCAAATGAGTTGCAGCTTGCATTTTAAAGACTTTAAATGACACAGCCTGAACTGAATTATGTGGGACTTGTAATGGCAAAAATGGGATTGAGATATGCTGAAATAAGAAGAAATAGAAAATTTTTTCAAGTGTTGTAGATGACATCCTGATTCCTTGTGACTGATCTCAAGACAATACATAGGCAAAGTGTCACCACAAAGTGAGACATTTTGAGGCAGGAACAAATGTAACAAATATAAAAACAGGTGTCAGAATTAGCAGCACTGTGTTTTCAAATTATCTATCTTCATAAAAGTCTTGAGTTGCTTCTTACTTCTTAAAGATACTATTGGTGCCCTCTATGAAACAAAAATCTATTTTTCCATGGCCAATCATAGTATTGGTCTTAATAAGTAAAAACATTACAAAGAACACTTTCAATAAAAAGCCACATTTCCTTCTTTGAAGTTATCAAAACAAAATTACATCTTAGCCCACAACAAAGTTAAAACACCTTTTTGTCTAGTTTTTAACATTTGAGCAGTTTCCGATTATATCAAGAAATCAAAAACTTTCAAAAAGTTAAAAGAACAAGTTGCAACATCTTTGAAATGGCTTCAAGAGATTATTTTTTTCTATGTGCTTACAGCTGCTTCATTAAAATTACTTTTCTGATATGTCACATTAGACCAAAGTCTCTTTTGTGCCAGTTTTAATCTCTGCCCCATGCATTTGTACCATGTGCTTAGCCTTGATTCAATTAACACTTTTTCAGATTTTCAATTAAAGTTTTCACTGTCTCTAGAATTTAAAAAAAAAAAAAAAAAAAAAAAAAAAAAAAAAAAAAAAAAAAAAAATTTAAAAGCAACTTAAAGTGCCTTTCTACATTCAGTGCTTTTAAGCTTCAGCCACAGGATCTAGTTCTGTTATGACGAAAACAGTTTGAGGATTATAGTCCAAATCTTACTTATGTTAGAGTAAAGACAAGAGACTTATCCTGTCACTTAAAAATGAGCTTTTGCTTTTGTTACAAAAATCGTACCTCCTTTTTCATTTCCTTGTTTTGGTGGGGCAGCTGAAAAGAGAGAAGAATCATGTGAGTTTACAGCTTTGACTTTTCAATTTCACATACACAATTTATAAGGTTCTGCTTGATTAATCATGCATTTCAAATGTACATTTCAATGTCTTATTGTTTTACTCAATATTTTGTTGGGCCTTTTGTTATCTTTCAGAATATGTTGGTTATTGCATACCTTACTGCAAGGTCTCATAAATAGTCCAAATGAATCAGAAATCTCATTTTGCCCACCTCAAAATACTTAATATACCAGACACTCCATACTGTAAACTTCCAAAACTGGATACAGATAAGTCAAGTCTGAGCTAAAATATGATTTAATTTTCATAAAATGCAGTTTAGAGAGGAAAAAATGAATCCTCACTGTTCTTTTCTCAAAATAGTTATATACCACACATGACTCATTTAGAATGTTTAATATAACCAGGCTTTCTTGGCAAAAGAGTAAAATTTATTCAAAGGTTACTCCTCATGCTATAATTCTGCCTCCTACAGCTTAGTAGAAATTTTCAATGAAGTTGGAACATAGTTGTTCCAGATCAGTCCAATCCTCATAAAGTAATATATAAATCGTTTACATCAATTGAAGAAATTTTAAAAACTTCAGCAATGTATTAATGATCATACATGTATACTGGAATATATTACAATTGTTGTATGACCATGGAAATAAACTTTTTCCAGTGAGAAAAAGACATTAATGATGCAGATCTACATCTCTAGATTTAGAAGCATTATTAACACCAAACTTAGGTGATAAAGTGCCATGTATATATGAAAAAAACATGACAGATGGTATGCATAATCATTTATTTACCTTTAGAAGACTGCAGAGCAATGTTGTTATGTCCCTTTTATTTTTTAGCAGTGATAACACATCCAAACTTTTTACACATTTTGAGCTTCATTTAATATATCTCTGCTTTTTCATTTCCTCACAATAATCTTAAAGCAGGGATGACAAGTGTTTTTTTCAAAACTTCCCAATACTATTAAATATAATTCATCATTGCTTGAAAGATCTTTGCTTGACCTCATCACAATATGGAGATGCTGTATCCCCTCAAATAAAAAATCTACCTCTCAATTTAATTTTCAAACATAAACACATTGATGAGGTTTGTGATTGTAAACTTTTTAAAGAAAGTGACACTGTGAAAAAACTATGTCAACTTTATTCAGTTATCGGAGCTGCAAAGAAACAGATCTCAAACATAAACTGGTGGCGATAAGTCAATTATAAAAATCTCCAAGATAAATATTTATATTTAGTTTAAAACAATGCATGAGTGTACAATTTTCACTTCACACAGAAATAACTTTACACAAATAGAAAAAAAATTAACAAATAGAGAAAAATCTACTGCTATGCATGACGCATAATTCTAAACAAGAAAACATATGCGTTCAAAATGGATTTGTGATTGCAACATTATATGGATTTGAAAATTCAATCTAGGGCTTCAATTGACCAGCACAAGTCTTATAGATACAATTCATGATGCAAACAAACAAGGTAAATCAATTTGTAAAAAATAACCATCTAATTAACAACCTAACGAAATCTAAGGTTTGCCTTTATACTATAAAACTTTACACGCTATTTTAAAATATTTGTTCTAAGTTGTGACTCAGCTGTAGCACAAGTTTCTCACCTGCATGACATCTTAACTCTGCATCAATGGGTATGACATACTCATAATCAAGATCTCCAGTCTGCAGGCATGGAACACGGCTTGCGGTCAAGATGAAAACACTGTTCATAAAACAGGAAAAGTAGCTATACATTCAATCCATTCTTTCCTTTTTTTTTTCCAACAGGACATGCAAAAAATAAAACATGTTTATCCCTCTTAAATTTCACAATAACTCATCTTTGAGAACATTCTTATTGGTACAATCCAAGGACATTAATGCTGCATCTGCAATTTTGATCATTGCTTCACAATACTGACACTGGTAAGCTTGTTATTTAACATTTTTAGTAAGATAAATTGACTTTGGCATTCCTTTCAAAATAAAGGACATGAATGAGTTGACATCTTTGAGTGAATAATATTTTATATAAATATCAAAATATGAGTTGAAAGTCTTCTAAGGCATTATACAACCAGAAACTGCAGGTGATTGGCCTTGCAAAGGCGAAAATTGGATAGAAATATTTTGTGCTTTGACTTTTTTTTAAAGCCAACGGGGAGAAGAAAGAGAAAACAAACTTTTTAAAACTATTTTTTTCTAGTTTTACCTGTTAAATCCTACTGATAAGGACTGAAGTATAGCATAACTAATCATAAAGGGAATCAGAACACTGGCTTGGGGAAATAATCTTTTAAAAATGCTTAAAAGCATAATGAACAAAAGTACTTTTAAGAAAACATTTTTTTGAAAGGTGTGCATAAAAGTGTTGTGTCATGACAAATTAAATCTTTCACAGAAATATCGGCCAAAGAAAAAATAGGTTTTTGTACTTTCAAGAGAATATGAATCATAGATTTAAATATTGCAATATACTGCAAAACTGGACTTTTCATAATTTATTGGAATAAAAATTGAGAAATATAAAAAGTGTACCTATACTTATTACACTTGTTCCTATCACTAAATCATTTTGTGGTGACACCATAAAATATAAAGGAGAAGCATCAAGTCATGCAAAAACTATCTAAAACTCCAAGCTCAAGATGGGCATGTAGCAAAGAATTTCACAGGAAATGTGAGTAAATTAGTAATTATGTTGAAGTGGAGACACCCGGACTAGGAGAGATGATAAAATTTGTTAATGAGGTATCTTTGGAAAAAAAAAAGGCCAATCACAATACAACTAATGTATTTCGAATTTTGAATGTGAACATATGCAGCATTTTATTTGAGTACCTCTGTTCATCTTTCTTTTCAACAATTGCTGCATACCGCAGATGTCGTTTACCCTCTACAAGACTCACACACTCGATGGCCTGGGAAAAAAATAAAGAACAATGAAGTGGACATGCATCAAATCTACTGCTGTCATTTTCTAAAAAAAAAAAAAAAAGTTGAAAAAACACAGTACTGCATCATTTCATGCATTGCTCATTTACATTTTAAGTGTTTAAATGAGCCAAAGTTTGTGATGAATATTGAAACAAATTGGAAACTAAATGCCAAAAAGCTGTCACATAATGTTTTGCAAAGGACAACGGAGACAAAACAATCAAGATAATAACCACAATGACCATTAACAGTGCTATTAATATCAAGACAAAATAAACCTTCTTATTTTCTTATGTAAGAACAAAAATTTTAAGTAAGAATTTCAGAAACCATCATTAAATGTATGTCTTGAAATGTACAATGCAAAAAAAGGCATCCATCCCTTAAATTTATGAGTAAACTTTCAGGCTTGAATAAAGTGAAAGTTATAAATGATTACAGCCAAGGTGGGAGTAATGAGAGAAAAGAGTGTATCTAAAAACTCTGTTCAACTATTTTTTTTTATGCATAATCAACTTTGAACAACATTAACAGTCATATTAGTTATAAACATGAGACATCACTGCCCCAAAAGATCTATACATTATATTTCCCCTTTCATCTTTCAAAACCTCTGAAAAAAGTGAAAAGATTTTATACCTGTTTGCAAAGGACATCTGAGCCAACTTTTTTTTGAATCAGCCGTAACACATCCATTGGTGGGGGTGAGTTTTTAGATAAGGGCACATAAAACATTTCTTGCTCACATCCAATCGTTTGATGGTCGAACAATCTTATTTTGAACTTCAGTCAAACTGAGAAACATAAATTGATTGAGAAAATCATGTTAATAGATAAAAATTGCAGTAGAATAAGAATAAAGTTTTTAAATTCATTGAATGTATACATGAACTCTCCACTCACAAAATATAAAGGGCCAGTTTTCCAAGGTTCAAAATATTAACTTCACGACCTTAGAAAACTATACTTTCATTTATTTAGTCAATAAATTCATACGGCCATTTTTATAAATTGAAGCTACATTTAGATCTAGACTATGAATACCAAAAAAATAAATAAATTAGAACTTCCCCTCTCCCCATGCAGATCATTTCATTAGTAAAACTTCCCTTTGGAAGGTCAAAGTTGTTTTGTTAAAAAACAGGGACATGTTTATTATCTGTAAATTTTTGGGAAAAAAAAATGAAACATTTAATACTTTGGGCTCATAATGGTGGCTAAATTTTTGTTGATGGGCTTCAGTGAAGACTTGAAATATGAGACAAGTGATGCAAATAATGTGTGTATTTCCAATGATTTATTGGTTTTACATAACTTGTGATAATATAAATTGGAAAGCAGTTAGCAACTATAGATATTTATTCTCTTGGGTACATATTTAAAGTCTTACCAAAAAAAAAAAAATATATAAGCTTTTGCCAAAAGGTGGGTATTTTTTTACATGTTTTACAAGATTTGTTCCTATTGCTGACCTATAGACCTAGATCAATACAAGATTAGTTCCTATTGCTGAGCTATAGACCTAGATTAAACAGGTAAAGCCAAACTAATTGTTTGCTGATTTTAATAATATGCTTATTTTGGACTCATGAAATGAGTTGGATTTGAATGTAATTTTCTAGATCTCTAAATTTAGTGACAAAATAAACACTTAGAGCTATATGACAGAGCAACTTCATGAGCTTATAATGCCTCAATTACTATTGGCTTCATGAAGAAAATGCTTTTTAAGTTGTCTTTATATTCTTGCCAAAAAATTTAGTTACTGAACATCAATATCATCATTTCCTTATTCCTTCGGAGAATTCATAGTCTGCATTACTGGGGCCCCAAGACAGGCATAAAGTTAGAACAATGCTAGTGAGGCTTGGAGAAAATTTGAGGTCATAACCTTCCTTAACATGCATATTACAGAGGTTGTTGTGAAATGATACATAATTTCATCATTTGTTATGTTGGAAAGAATTGGTTGTAAAATGAGATCATCATTATGTTATTTTTCATAAGAAGTTTACAGCATACACATAAAAAAAAAAATATATATATATATATACATTATTTTCCATTATATTTAGCTATTTATACTATTATAAGCTGAATTAAGTATTCTTCTTAAACCAAAGCTGACTGCCCATAGCTTCAGCCTGATTTATGGACATGTGTGGACATGTGAATCGCAATATTAATATTGAATATGGGCAAAGGCCTACACCTTGTTTATTTTTTAGAATGCAAAACAAAGTTTGGTAAAATTAAAAAAAAAAAAAAGCTAGAATAAGTTAGTGAAAACTTGGCAAATGAAACTCACAAACAGAGTGTAACAAATCATCATTGCTATGGTTTATATATATATGAAGTTTTGGTCAAAAGTGCATCATGTCTTATCAGCTAGGATCTCTATAAACTTAACTGCAAGCCAACAATAGTTAGGCAATGTGTATGCATTTTATTATATTGACCCCATATGATTAAACAGTTTTTTTTTTTTTTTTTCCCTTAAAAAAGCTTGAATGAAAACACTGATTATTTTTTCATTATTTTAGATCTTATGATTGACAGATTTCTAGTAAAACACATCAATTCAGATTTGAAAAAAAGTAAATAAATAATTAATCAACCAAATGAAGTAGGGTCTGCTCTACAGAAAGTTTTTAAATGTCAGCACAATTTCCATAAAATTGCAAGTAGCTTAGAAAAAATAAAACTGATTTATTGCTGCTGAATATCATTTTAGTTTATTGTGAGATTGCCTTCTTGAGATCTTGAAGACCCAAAAATTCACATCTGTTGTGAATATTTTTAATACTAATCAAATCTTTTTATATACATATAAAATCAATACAATTCTTCACATCCCTATATTGTCCCTAAATTGCGAGTCTCTATATATTTTAGTGATATTTTTTATTAATCTGGGGACAAAATTCATGTGCCTGTTTCATCCATATATTTCATCTTGTAAAATTGCATACTCTCTTTTAAATTTCCAGACATACTTTCACCCATCAAAGCACATCAAGCTTTGAATCAAATTTATAAAACACTGATAACATTGTTAAAAAGTTTCATCATTAATGCCAAGAAGAATTTTCATGCACTAAGTGAAAATAAAAACAACTCTGTCATCATGGTTATGTTTAAAAAAAAAAGTTGTAGTTTATCTTAAAAACAGTTATACATATGTAGTATTAATTACGGTTTTTTATTTACTCAATAAAAATTACAGTATGATTAATTCAAAACTCTTGATATTTGTATGACCACTTTCCAAAATGCATTAATTTAAAGAACTAAAACTATTTTTCTAACACTATCATTAAATGCAGATCCATTCAATAGTGTTAAATTTTTACTTTATCTACATTCATCATGAAACAAGTTTTTAATTGTACTTTTTGTAGCTCTGTGAAATAAATTGTCCAAATATAGCAATCACTGTATTTGTCTTTGTTCAATCCTTGAAAATCTAAAATCTCTTGCTTATTTGGAAATTTTTAATATTTTCTTCCACAAATGTCCATTTTTTGTTTAGTTGAAGTGTGTCTTGTTTGCTATGTAAACACTAGTTTTGCACCAAATAGTAGCTCTACTATTTAGATTCTAGTAGATTACTTAAGAAAAACAATAACAATTTGTTTATTTGAAACTTCCTTTACAAGCCTCATCGCAATACTGTAAATGCTCACCTCTAGGCAAATGCTCATATATACACCGATTAATAATTTTGTCAAGAATAAAAACTTCAACATTTTAGAGAAAATTAATCACTGCTTTCTAAAGAGAAAAAAACTGAATCTCTAGAACCTGCCTCACTGATATACAGATAAGCTTACATCTTGACAATAGTCAATCTATTCTAACTCTAGGTAAGGGTCCAGATCTAGATCTAGTTCTCTAAGCTTTTTATAAATCTAACCTAGATTTAGTATAGAGTCTAGATCTAAATTAGATCTTTTCTAAATTTAGCCTACAGATCTAGATCTAGATTCTTGAAGTCTATGGATAAAATCTAGATCTAGATTTTCAGCATAACTTAGGGCCTAGGCTAGATCTATATTTTGACAACAGATCTAATCTAGATTCTGAACTAGAGATCTAGAATCTAGACCTAGATCTAGATTTCTAGATCTTATAATAGATTTAAGAGATCTAGAGCTAAGTAACTGAACAGATAAGCCTAGATAATGATCTTAATCTAGATCTAGATCAATATCTCCCGATTATAAATCGATTTAAACGCACCAGGACCCACCATATTTTATTGGTTTACATGTTGTGGGCCATGCAAGCTGTGAATATTATTGATTTGATGATATGAAAAGAAGACTTGAAAACAAGGCCTTGGAATTTTTATTCTTTGGGGCAAGCTGTCATCGATGCAGACGGGATCGAAGTAGATTTACTACTCGCAGTAAAAAAAATAGATATTTAGTTGGTAAACAGTTTACTTCCGCATTTACTGAAGTTTTTAATAACATGATAATTACTATAAAATTATTGCGTAATTAAAATTATTATCTAACATTTAGGCATCTAATCAAGGAAATTACACATTGTGATAAAGGGTAGCCTGTGACATTTAAAACCAAAAGAGGTTCCATTTATTGGCATAGACTTCATTCTAAAATGAAAACAAGGAAACCTATCTTCATAACATTTTAATTTACAAAGGCGGCCGCTACCGCTCAGTCAGATTTTTTTGCGATATAATGGGTAAAGAGTTTTTTAGATAGTATGTAAGATAGTCCTTCTTGTTGTTGTTGTTTTTGTTGTTGTTATCCATATTGTTGGTTTTTTTTTTTGTCGTCATCGTCGTCGTTGTTGTTGCGATAAGCATCATTACCCTGTTTAACACCTTGAAAACTGCTCTCCGCTATGATCATCACTCCATTTCTCCATGTCTGCCTGTGCT
>BLXT01001321.1:1822334-1834506 GCA_019648995.1 Plakobranchus ocellatus
TCTTTTCCCCCGTCTTCAGCTCTTAGTAGTCTTAGTTATGATATTTATAAATTTATTAAAGTAATTGGATCTAATTGTAGTCTAACCTAGTAATAGCCTATCGAATCGAAGACAAATAAATAAAGTAAGCAAACGTTGAAAAGGGTTTCTCTTTACTTTGACAAATTAAATGTAAGGATAATAATGTATTATATGTTTCTCCGTATTGATAATATGATTTGTGATGAGAGAATGAGGACAGTTATAGATGAATTATAGAATCTACTGGGAAATAAAATTCTAGCCTGACTTAGGCCTACATTAGATTTTAAATCAAAATACGAAAGACACAATAGAAACACACAAATGCCTAATCGCTAAGCGAGATTCGTCGAAATTCTATAAGAATTTGTAAGAAAATTGATCTGTATAATTTAGATATAATACAAAAGGCCTAATAATATTCTCGTCTTGATCTAGACTCCTCTATCTAATCTAGATATATATTAGTCTCAATCTCATTAAAAGATAGATTTCAAAGACTTAATTTTTAAAAAATATGAAAGAAACCATTCAGACTTTCAAAATACAGATTTGTAGGTTAATAATTGCTTTTTCTGAGTTTGGGTTTGAAAATAAAAACAATTCAAATTTCATGCGTTCAGCTCTTTCTTTGCTATAAATAATGGTCAACTGAGCGTGGGGCTCGCTTTACTTTTAAAAAAAAACTTTATTCCTAAAAAAATAAAAGGACTTAGATATTTTCAAGTTCTCTCCTCAGAAAATAAAATTATACGAATGAACCATTAGACTTCGAAATTAATGTGGTTTAAATCTTGCATTATATAAATAAAAACTCCCGGAAATGTGCCAGACAGCTACCATTACATTAGGTTAGGTTAAGGCAGAGATTTCAAGGCGAGGATAACAAAGTATCCAGTAAAGTGAAATAGCTGTAAATTGCGGGTTACGTGGGTCTCAACACAAAGAACCACAGAGTAAGCTATATAGTGCAGCATTTTAAAACTTTTGTGGTTAGACAGGCTTATCTTGTTTAGAAAATATGAATGCAAAAGAAATTACATGCACACATATCAGGCTGGTGGAGAAATAGCGTGTGCAATAAATTTCTCTCGGCTGCACATGACCGGTACCCACTACGTGCAATTCTTGTCTGCGGCTCCTTGGTTACTAGAACTACTAGAACAAAATTTACACCAACAGTTTTTATGAACTTGTATTTTTAATACTCTGTGAATAATTTTTCAAACCGCAAAACGAAATAATGAAAATAAAAAATTAGAAAGTAACGACAGGCGCGAAAACGTCACTGATCATCTCAGAGTATTCTGCTGAATTTAGCATCATTTGTTGGGCCTTAGTAACAGTTTTGGTCTTGAGCATTACCTGTATATGAAAAGGCTAATCCTGTTGTCGTGCATGCGGAAGACATTTATAAAGTACAACCAGAGTAGGTTTTGTAATGAAGGAACTCATTTTGTTTGTAAATATGAAGAAGGCATATGTTTAGGTATTCCTGGAGCAGAGGGGTTCGCTTCTACAGATCTACCTTCACAAATGAAAAAGTCGCAGGCCCAGTTCAATGTAAATAATGTTAATTTTAAACAGTATCTAAATTAGATTTACACAATTTTATGCCTGCGGCTCCACTTTTCTATGATTACTTATAAAGATAGGACGTTTTTTTCATTTTGTCTGTAGCTTATGAAGGTAGATCTAGATCTAGAGGCGGATCTATTTACTCAACGAGTAGGCCTACCTACGGTTACATCTTAGTATTTTACAAGAAGATAGACCTAGGCTAG
This sequence comes from Plakobranchus ocellatus, assembly GCA_019648995.1. NCBI lineage: Eukaryota > Metazoa > Mollusca > Gastropoda > Plakobranchidae > Plakobranchus > Plakobranchus ocellatus. The sequence continues at coordinate 1,824,140 of BLXT01001321.1, forward strand.
ATGTAGACAATAAAATTTTGATTTTGATTGACATGATCCAGGCCTAGGTCCACATATCTTGCTGAAATTTACAGTAAAATACTCAAAAAATTTAAAGAGAAATATTTAATGATCAGACTCAAGATCTAGACATAGGCCCCTCCCATGATATACACTAAAGTCTCAAGACATGGTAAAATCTAGATATAAATCTTAGGCATTTCCAAATTTTAGATTAAAAGTTTTGATTAAAACCATATTATTAACTTCACTGTAAACTCTTAAGACCTGGCTAAAATAAATGTGGCAAGGAAACAATAGCAAACTACCTGAGAATGCGGTATGCCAAGAAGAACAATCAGAACCCCACTCTTGGTTCCGCAATGCTTGGGACCACTTTACTTACTTAAAATGGAATATATATGCATGAATGGATTGATGAAAAAAGATTTATACATTCATATATTTTGTTAAAAATTTGTTAGTATTGGACATATTTTTAGAAACTCATTAGAAAGACTCTCTTCTGAAGAATACAAATGGACCTGTGATTTATTCTTCAAAGCAATGAAAATTATCTGACAGTTTAATATAATGTTACACTATGTCTCATAGATTTCCAAATACTGGTTTTCTTCTTTTTTCAAATTGGTTTTTAATTTCCAAATATAACAAGCACATGTTATAAACTTGTGTGGTAACTCAATTACAAGATCTGCAAAAAATTCTCATCTGTCTGATATCCTTAATATTATAATGTATGATAGAAGCTGAACCTTAAGTAACACACTAATAAGTGAAAGCGTTTGTCAAATTTTAACAAACCCAGTAATATGGAAAACAGAGTAGAGAAAAAATTCATCCTGTTGAAAAATTTAATTTCTTTTACCATGACAAACATTCTTGATGAGGACCATAATTTGTTTCAATTCATCTGATCAAAAGATTTATAAACATCAATTTAAAGCACATAAACTCTACTACAAGGTTTGCTTTTTGAAACATGCTCTGATGAATTACAGACTGAAAATGTTGTAATCTCTTGCAGAAACATGAAAAGAAAGCTGAAAACTCATTCCTTTCTGAGCTGTCAAATGTCCACCTTTTTTCTTTTTTCCACAGGCTTACCTAGCTGTCTAAACATCAGATAGTGGGAGGAAAAAAAAAAATTTGCTGTCATTATGTCTTTAGCTTCAAGGGAACATGCCAAACAGTATTTGACTCAACATAGGATCCCACAGGTGAGTCTAATGATGTTCAAAACCATTGTTCTCATAGTCAAATAAAAACCTCTAGATTGAAAGTTGCCCCTAAATTAAAGGAACGACCTTAAATCTTGTAAGTCAAAGTTTTATGTAAATCTCTTTTATTAAAGGGTTTTTCTCATAATCAAAAACCATATATAGCATTATAAGCCATATATCTTTAAAATGTGTTGTTATTAGTCTTGAGCTTTTTTAAACCGTTTGCCATAACTCACAGTTTGATTGAAGAAATGGCTGTATAGTAGAATCTTTTTAAAGCAGATGCCCCTAAACCGAAAAACTTGATGAACTGCAAAGTATATAAGCTTATTTGTACTTTTCTCTTCTTTGCCTTTGTATTATCAAAGCTAAACTGAAAGTTTCCTGACAGGCACTGCTTTTAAACTGAAACATTCCTATCTGCCTTATCTTAAAAAGGACCTAACAAAACAGAAACGCAAGCAAAAAAAAACCTCCAAAAAACAGGAAAAATTGTGTACTAAATTCTCTTCTCAACCCATCTCCAGCATAGATCAGGTACTGACTGTAGCCTGCTTATTGTGCACTGTTGAGTTATGTTCAATGGGAGAGACTGTTACTGTTAATGGTGAAATACAATAGGCAAAGCCTTATATCTTATGAAGAGAAGGCCCTTAATTTTCAGACCTCCTGGTACCACTGCCACAGGTGACCAATAGGAGCTTGGTTAACTCTAACCTAGAGATCTAATCCAGTAGCAACACTGAAGAATGAGGATGTGATCAGGTGTTAAAGATGTTACAGTTAAGAATGGAAGGTTGAGTATGTACTCTTCCTAGACATATGCAATCTGTCAATGATTGGACATAAGGGTAGTGGGGGACAAAGACCAGGTGTTTGCAGGAATTCTCTCCAGTCAAGGATTGCTTGAATCAGTGACATGCTATTTATCGTAAGATTGTAGATAGTAAATCCTTGTCCGAGAGTATAGTTCACTCCCTAAACCAAAATCTATTGAAACCAATTGATTTTGAAGGGCACCAAAATTTCAATCTCCAGAATTTCTTCTGTATTTTTTTAAAATCTTGATAAATTGTATCCAAAATTTCTTATTCTGTTCTGTAATTTGATGTCATGTCTCTTTTTTAAGGTCTATTTTTCTTCGTGAAAGATGAATAATGTACAAAATGATTTTGAATGTAAAGTCGTTTCAATTTTTACTGTTAGCTTATGATACAAAATGGATTTAAAAAGCATTAGACAATTTTGAATAGTGCATGTAATCTACAATGCTTAATCCACCTCTATATCCAGATAAGAAAAAAAAAAAAAGAGAAAGAAATCAAAAAACCTTTCTTTGGTTCAGCCAAGCTCAGCTTCAACTTTTCAAAGTGATTTTAATGAACTGTATCATTGACTATAAGCCTTTTTATGCATCAGCTCACATTATTATTTTTCATCCAATGCTTGTAAAATTAACTTCTACTATTGCTGAAAATACTTGCATGACATTTTGACATTTTTTAAAATAGTTGAACAATCTGAGATTCCTATTGCACTCTATTTGTACATTTACTTTCACAGGCCTTTTGCAGGTAAAGTTATTAAAGGTGACAAAACCTCTATACACAGTTTCTAGAGAAAGTGTAATAGAACTGTTTCGTGGCTAGTGCAGCTTTTTTTGTGCTTTTATTTCATAATACATATTAAAAAAAAAAAAAAAAAAAAAAAAAAAATTTTAANNNAAAAAAAAAAAAAAAAAAAAATTAAATTTGAAATAAAAGGAGCGTGGGAATAAGCAGAACAAGTTAATGTATAATTATGTCACACTCAGTGTTAGTGAGAAGTTGGCACACCCCATAACTTTTGTCCCTTACTATGTAAGAAAATGTAAAATTGGTAGAATATGATCATGATCTTTTTTTACATTTCCTTCCCATCACTGAGTCTTTTTCATTGGTCAAAGAAAGTATATTCCAACGTGAAATTTGGAAAGGATTTATAAAACATATAGACTTTATGAATCTGGCTTGTTTTTTAAGTGTCAAAGAGAGTTTTGCCAGGATTTTACTTCATTAATTAAATATTGTTAATTTTAATTTTATATATGTTGACCATCTTTCCTTTAAAAATTTCTGCCACCAAAGTAATAGAAAATTTCTTGTCATAAATATTTATCATACATGCAAATTTGAAAGTTATATTGGTAAAGATCATGATAAAACTAAAATAGATAAATAAAATAATCTTAAGGACAATGCTAAATGGATTAATTTATTGATTACAATTTTTACAAGATGAAAACTAAGAACTTCTTATCAATAATAAGATGATACTCTTCTCTAGTCAGAGGTAATGCTTTCAGACAGGGAGCATTTTTGTAAGCTCATCTTGGAGGGTATTTTTCACTTTCAAATTTTTTGAAATGAACTCCGAAAAACAAAAAGCAGACAATATCCTCTGATTTAAACTTGTTCTTTTGTATTTGTTCTTGCAGATTTTGTTAATAAGTATTAAAACTATTTATGGGATCAATGCAATGTGTTCTTTTCATATGTAGAAACAGCTAGCTATACCCTGTAAAAAAAATCATGGTTTGTTTACCAAGTAATGCCTCATCAAAGACACAAACACACACAAAAAAAGTTGAAATGTTTACTTGAAATTGAAGAAGAAGAAGAAAAAAGACAAATAAATATTTTCCTTTTTGTAGAACTCCTCACAAGAGCCTTTTCCCTTGTGCTGCTTTCAAATTAATATGTTGCAATAACTACAACTAAATCTTATCTTCTGATGCCTTGAACTGGGATACTTTATTTATTTATTTGTTCTTTGCCTTAAGTTGTTCATCCAATATTCTTTGAAGATATAAGAGTATGATCTGGTAATAATAGTTCATCAAAGAAAGGGAATATTTTAGAGAAGCAAAAGAGATCATATAAAAAGCAATCTAATGAGGGAAAAAAAATTCTAACACTTTTCGTTGATCACTTTTATTATTTATACCTTTATTTTGTGATCTTCAAAATTGTAATGAATTTGAAAAAGTAGTCCCGTTTAATCCTAGAATAATAAAAAAAACAAAAAAACAATGCAGACTGAGATGTACACTAATAATTATTGGTATGCAGTTATTACAGATGGCATTGATTTTCTTCATTCATTCTGAATAGTTACTGTCAACAAAACAATCAGAAGTCTCTACAGCATTTAGTTAGATATATTGTTATCTAAGAATTTATTATGTCAAGTCAAATGAATATCGGTTTGAAAATATCCTTTAACTTGTGTGACCTTATAATTCATTTTCTTCTAAAAAAAAAGATTTTTAACACTTAAAGGACCGGCTTGCTGCCCTAGAGTTACCCCTCCCAGACCAGGGATGCCACCCCCTGTTCAATCCCCAGGACCGGAGTCGCCGCCCCCATTTTCTCGAAATCTATATGCATACCTTTAACATCAATAGTGATAAGCCTATAATGGAAATCCTTTGTTTATATACCCATAAAAAGGTTACTAAAAATTAAAAATAAGTGTTTTCAAAGTTTTTATGTAAAAAGTAAAGTCTGAATTGGATTAAAGTAGTAGACTAGCTGTTGCGAGAATACTCGTCACTGGTCCTTTATGGCTAGGTACTTTTTCGCGAGTATACTTGTCGCTGGTCTTTTATGATTGGTTTTCTTTTGCGAGTATTCTCGTCTTTTGTCCTCTAGGTGTTAAATCCTTGGGAAAGGATTTCTATGACATTGTCCAGTTTACCCCTAAAAGTGCAGTAAAATAATTGAATGACTGATCATACAGCCATTATGTATTATAAGATACTGGTCCCTTTGTTCTGAATTAAATTTAACCATTTTTATCTCAATCTTTCTCCCAGTTGTTTGAGTCGCTATTGAGCTCCCTGATGATGGAGAGGCCAGAAAACCCAATGGAGTATATTGAAAAAAAAATGTGTCAGATTCGTGATTTGGGTGTGGAGAACGTCACATGGGAAACATTGATTTCTCACCTGCATCCATACCGGAACAACATACGTCGGCAGTATGTGCGGGATGGTAGCGTTTATGACTTAGAGTTTACTAAACTGCAAGGGGAGGTGAGTTTTATCAAACTGCAGGCTTAAACAAGGAGGCCAAATAGGTCCACGAGTAACTATAGGTGAATTCATAATTGTCTTTGTAAGTGAATTACTAAAAGTTAATTCTTTATGTGAATACCTTTCTCTCTAATGAAGCCCTTTTTCTCTTTTGTCAAATGTAGTAGCCAGTGAACAAACATGGCAAGAAGATGAAGTTCCTCTTGGATTAATTTAATTTTGCATAGTGTAATTATGATTACTGCAAAAGGCAAAGAATGTATATAAATATTTCTTTGTTCCATTTACATGTTATTAAAATTTGAATTGCATCCTCTTGGATTAATTTAATTTTGCATAGTGTAATTATGATTACTGCAAAAGGCAAAGAATGTATATAAATATTTCTTTGTTCCATTTACATGTTATTAAAATTTGAATTGCATCCTGGCAAAATACAATGGTACACAAACAAAACTAAATCATGTACTTTTGCTTATTTATGATTTATGATATTTCTTCTCACATCAATGATAATAATAGTAATGATGATTATGATGATGGTGATGATAATAAAAATAAAAATAATAATAATAATAATAATAATAATAATAATAATAATAATAATATAATATTAATAACAATGATGATGATGATGACAACAAGGGCGACACCATTGAGGATGATGGCTACATGGTGGTGGTGGCAGCTGCAGCAATGGCAACGGGGATGACGATGATGATGATGATGCCATAACGTAATGATGATGAGGATGATGATGATGATGATGATGATGATGTTGATGATGATGATGATAATGATAATAATAATTCTACTACTACTACTACTACTTCTACTACTACTACTACTACTACTACTACTACTACTACTACTACTACTACTACTACTACTACTACTACTACTACTATCACTGTTACTACTACTACTATACTACTACTACTACTACTACTACTACTACTACTACTACTACTACTACTACTACTACTACTACTACTATTACTACTACTACTACTACTACTGCTAATAATAAAATGATGATGATGATGATGGTGGTGGTGATGGGGATGATGATGATAATGCTGCTGCTACTGCTGCTGCTGCTGCTGCTGATGATGATGATTGTAATAATAATAAAAAAAATAGTGATGTTGTCAAACAATTATGTAGAATAAATAAACATTTCATAATAATAACAATAGTAGAATGATGATACAAATTTTGCAGAAGATTAAAAGTACACTTTATTTTGAATCAACTTTGCAGATTGAAGAGTACAGGAAACTCAAACGAGAGCAGTTTGAATCAATGGCATCCACAACGAATGATTTTGAGGATGTCGCTGATCTTGACTGTGTGCTGGAGCAGCAGCAATCCTACGAACCAAACCTGTTTCAGCTAACTGAGGCACATTCATAGCAGTGGCTGTGGTCAGGAGAGTCCAAACATAAAACACTAGAGCAGTCAGCTTAGTCACTGGTGTATGGACCATAGAGAGGAAAGTAAGGAATGGAAAGGACAAAATACTCATTATATTTTTAGGAAAGGAGATTTTGAAAGTGTATAAAGAATTGAAAAAAAAAATTTGCACACCCGTTCGAATTTAAATAATTGAAAGTAAAAGCTCTATTAGTGAGTTTTAAACATTTCAAGGGTTTATAAGTGTAAGAATTATAAACAAGATCAACAAATTATTGTACATACATAAAAAAAGAATTAATTTCATAGATTTTAAATTATTATGCTTCCATGAAAATCTTTTGACTTATTAAAACTGATTAAGAGTGCTTTTGCTGCTTTCAGTTATTGTTCTGGAGGTTCTGTTGTAATTCTTTTATATTGCTCACATAATACTATTACAAAACAAACAAAAAGCTATCACTTGATTAATTTTTTGCTTTCCCAACAAATATGGATATACGGCTATATTAAAAGTTTGATGGTATTTGAATTCTTGCCAAAAAATGTGTCTATAAGTTTAATCCTCTTGTTACAAGTCAGTGACAGTTGTTATGATAAAAGGATTTTTATCATTATAATCATATTTGTATTCTCAAAGAGATCACAAACCTGTATGAGATTTGTGCCAATTTTCAAAATTTTGGAAGGAAATTTAGATTACAGAATTATGGAATGTTGCTTTTGATTGAAATTCTGTTTTGGAAATTTCCGGGAGAATATTTACCGATTTACATTTTCCCCTGCTATTGCCCACTAGTCAAAAAATTTCCCTTATGTTACCCTTTGTGTATAAATTTTCAACAATGTAAATCATGAAAGGTTACATTCACCCTTTTTTTAATAGACTAACAACCAGTACCAAGTAACTTGCCAAAGCCCTCAGAATAACATAATACGTATGTCTTTAACATGGGCTCAAATTGTATTCATTAAAAACAAAGAAAGCAAACTGTGATAGAATCTCCAGGCCACAGCTGTGTCAGGATGTGGCCATTGCCTTACTTTTTGAAGATAATGTAGTTGTATTTGTATTAATTTTTTGTTTGTTTGTTTTTACTCTGCCTTTACACTTTTGTTTTTAAATTCTGTCTACACATATGTTTAAGATTTTTGAAATCCTGTTTTGTTTTCACTATGTTGAAAAAAGTACATAATTATATTATGTAGTATTTTGTCCTGTCAAGAAACATCTTAAAATAAAACCTTTTTCTGTTTGTGTTTTTAAAGCATTCCTGCGAAATGACAAAGAGCATGTTTACATTTTAATAAATATCATGCCAATATTTTAAGTTTTTGAAATGCAAAATATACGTAGGAACATTTTTAATACCTCCAATTTTTGCAGTGCAATATACTTGTGTAAATATATAAATGTGTAGCAGTTCCACAAAATGAGTCAAGTTGTGGTTCTGCATATCTGACTACAGATGAAAACCATTAACTTAGGATTGAAAACTGATCACTTCTCTATATGGAGAAATTTGTACAGATATTCTGTAGACTTTTTTTAATTAAAGCACTGGATATTTTTACATCTTCACTTTAATATTTTGTTTAGATCTTAGATCCACAATCCGACTCATTTTGTGCGACTGCTACACAAATATACTTCAGTACATTGTCTAGGCTATGTTTTAGGATATAAATCGGCCATCAAAATATTTTGCTGTAAAAGTAGAAGTTAGAGAATCTCTATTTGTCTATGATAATTATAGAGAAAAGAAGAATGAATTATTAAACATAAATGTACAGAAATTAACAGAGCTATTTTGGCCATAAGTTGGACAAGCACTTAAAGGTAAATATTCTTATAAATTCCAGAAATCTTTGATAAATATCAAACTTTTTCTAATTTGCTTTTCTTCTAATATGTTTTATGCTTTAAAAAATTCCATTTCCTTTTGTTTATTGTTGAGCATTAGATCAAAACCTGTGGCCTATGGCCGTTAAGCCCTTTGTGTCAGTCTTTCAATTTTCAAATTAATCCAATCTTTAGTACATTCCATCCGACATTTTTTTTTTATTGAAAAACTGCTTTTTTATGATACAACTGCTGCTTTTATATCCTTTTACTTATCAGTATATCTAACAATTAGCTTCAAGGAAAAAATCAACAATACACATATGCATTTGAATTTGTTTCTACAAGTAGTTTTCTATCTTTTTTGTACAATTTATTTTTCAATTTTGACTTGTGTGCAGAAATTCACATAGTATGTAAAAAAAATATATAAATCTATCTTTTTTTTCAATAACGAAAATGAGAGTCTGTAAATCCAGGAAATCAATTTTTTAAATTATAGGTAAACAAATTGCAGGCTTTATTTTCTATAGAGAAAGAACTATAAATAACGCATGCACCAATTTGGCCTCTTTATGCCATGTATAAGCTTAAACTATTTACATTTACCTAAGTTTTTTTTTCAGTTAATATATTTTGATACTTTTATACTCTGTATAAATATACAATTTTTACACATGCATTTGCGAAGAGATTTAAGAAAAAAGAAAGAGCCTTCTTAGTTTTTAATAAAAAAAAAACAATCTGTGTTGGACATCTATGTTGATTTGTTAAATTATTGCTTTCATTTCTAATTAAAAATCTGTTTGCCCTGCTTTGAAGATTTTTTGTTTCTTTTATTTTACAAAACATCACTTTGTCATAATTTTAGATACTGCCCTATGCATTAATTTACACCATCATGTTGATTATTATATTTCAATGTTAAGTTATTGAAGCTTGTAAAATTCTACAATCCCAAGGAGCGAATTCCTTAGTGAGTATAATATAAACTATATCTCATGATTATTTATTTTGTGCCCAATCCTATCCGTAAGAGGTGTTTTATTATCGTATCCGTAAGTCGGGGGTAACTGAATGCCCCCACATTTTAATAGCAATATAGTCTTATTCATACGTGTGAGGTAACTGCTTGCCCCCATACCGTGTAGTAAAAAAATCGCTTTATACCTATCCGTAAGTCGGGGGTAACAAAATCACGCCATACTTTACATAGTAAAAAATAATGGAGGGTTTCGAAAATGACCTCAGGTCAGTTCAATATTGATTTTCTGTCAATCATTATGATGTAATCATATGTCATTATTATGTAATCATATGTCAAATTGATTTTTTGAGGAACACTGAGAAGCTGAAGGAAAATTTCCCATTTTAAGTAATTTTAAAAAAATAAAAACAAGCCTTGGGGTAACAAAATTACCCCACACGTACGGTTAGGGTTAAACACAAAGTTCATCTTTTTTTTAGTTTTTATCTCCCTTCCCATGTTCTTTCTTCCTAAACTGTAGCCCATTAGGCAGTCATTCCAAAAGTAGTTGAAGGCAAAGAAGCTGTTTGAAGAATGCTGATATGACATCTCTCATAGCACTAGTTTTTTTTCCAAGATAACTAATATAACGGTTAAAAAACAAAAACAAACAGATAACAAACAAATCAACCAAACAACTGCTGATTATTTTAAATGCGACATTACACACTGCCAAATTTTGCTACCATGAAGCAGGTCACGTTCAGTTAGTGAAATGGGTAGATCCATCCCATGCTTACAAATGATGTGACTACGACAAATAATTACTTATAAAAAAAGGGG
>BLXT01001321.1:1942393-1953588 GCA_019648995.1 Plakobranchus ocellatus
ATATATATATATATATATATATATATATATATATATATATATATATATATATAGAGAGAGAGAGAGAGAGAGAGAAAGAGACGGGAGGGGGGAAGGGAAAGAGAGAAGAGACACACATACACACACATAACTAATGGCGACCGGTGTCTCTAAAGTTAACGCTACAATTAAATATACAAAGGTCTGAATCTTACGTTGTCAAAGTTTTTCTTCTTTTTCTAGCATTTTCACAAATTATAACTCTTTCCACATTAATACCACATTCTCAAGTATCCTTTGTTTAAAACATAAACATAATTTTGAACTCAATTTTTTGGGGAGCAGGACGAAATGTCATCATAAATGATGTTATGAAAAGTGTTATGGATGAAATGTAACACAAATAATTTCATCCTCTATCGAAATTCTAAATACATATTGAAAGATAGGGGAAAATGTTCCATTAAAAAAAAAAACACAATTATCTCACTGACGAGTGAAATAACCTTTGTAATCCCTGGGGTAAACAAGTTAATCAGAAATCATTGTACCTTAAGCTTCATCGTAGATCTGTCCTGCCAAGCACTATAAAGCTTGTAGGAAAAGTTTCTCAAGTAAAAAAAATCAAGTGTGCATATGGTTTGCTTTGTACAGCCAACTCACAACAAGATGATCTCAGGCTTTCAGGACTCCATCTCCCCCGGACGCTATTGGTCGAGGTGTGCCCATGGGATATACTTAATAATGTTTGTTTTACTTTTCATGATTCATGGTGTTTATATGGACTGAAGATGCGAATATAGTGAACATTGACCTAAATCCCACTCTTAAAGTATCGGAGTGAAGATTTACTTCGTTAACTCTATCTTATTCGCTCGGAAACTATGCCACCAGAACATTCTTTTTTATTCAAGCTACATGGCCTGGCAACCCAACGGTGATACAAAATCTTGAGGCCACCATAATAAATGGCTCAAAAGCCCAAAACCGAAAACCCATCAAAGGTAAGACGTCTGGACCAGGAATGTTCTACAAAAGCTGTTGCAGCTTTGCAAACTCACCGCATGAAGCGACTGGACATGCTTAGGAGACTGTACTATTCTCACGAAATTTCACTCCTCGTGTTGCATCGCAGCTTCCAACTTACTGGACAATAATAGCAACAGGAGTCTGGCGTATTGACCAGTGTCGAGATAGCAAGGTTTATAAAAGGACACAGCGGCGGGTAATCCCAAGAACAGAAAATGGACTTTGCAAAGAGGTTACAATTTTACAACAAAAAAAAAAGTAAAATTGATGGCAAAACAGACACAACCTAGGGAGTAAATAATAATAAAAAAAAAGAAGTAATTGAAAACAAACAAATTAAAAAGCAGGGCAAAAAGATACATGAACCTCCACGTCTTCCTTCCACTTCACACAGACCTCCACCACCAAAATAAAGAGAAAGACTCTTGACGGAATAGGTAATGGAGGGTAAAAGGGAGAAAAAGAGAGTGAAATGGAGAGGATAAGAGGGAGATATAGAGAGCGAGAGAGGGAGAAAGAAAGAAAGGAAGAAAGAGAGAGAGATAAAGAAAGAAAATGTGAGAAATATAAAGTTAGGGAGTGAGAAACAGAGAGAGAGAGGGAGAGAGAGAGAGAGAGAGAGAGAGAGAGAGAGAGAGAGAGAGAGAGAGAGAGAGAGAGATTTAAAAAAAGGGAAAAAGCAACTGGACGAAACTAATAAACCTAACATCTGTTATATCGAGTGAAGCCAGATTGAAAATTGAGAGGAGACTGAGACTGATAAACAAATGTTAATATAAACAGTCTGGCGGATAGAGATGGAATAACAAACACATATTGAAAAAGAGAAAAAATATACAGAAGAAAACAAAATAAAACGAAACAAAATTATGCAAAAGAGCAGAGCCGTATAGACGGGGCTTTGCTAAACATATGTGATTTAACAGCCTAAATTTCAGCAGAGAATTCACGATTACGCGAGAGATTTTAACATCTGGATAAATAATTATGAATTTGCTCATTTCGTATCTTAACATTTTTTATAAGTTCCAATGTGATGTTCTAATAGATAAAGTTAAAAAAAGAAAACCCTAAAAAAGCTTAATTTTGTTGGCATATATTTAACAGCTCTGTCCTTTCATCATTAAAACGAGTTCAAGAATGTATCGCATACGATCTTACATGATTCTGTAAAATTGCGATTGGCGGCTCAACTAAACAAATGTGAAAACATATTTGTTTGCATTGACTTAATTCTCATTAAAAAAATAATTAGAAAAAAAAATGATATGAGAGATAATGTTATTGGTTGTGTATTATGGATTGTCCACGACTAAGGGATCTCAGGATTTTAGATCCTCTGGCGGGTTCTAACCTCCAAAGAAGAGATCGCTGCAAATATCAGGGCGAGGACACTCGCTATTACACCAACACGCTGAAAAGTCTTATATTTAGATTGATAGATAAATAGTCAGAAAGAGTTTTGAACAAGCAGCTAGCTAGAGTAGCTCATAGATATGTGTAGATAATTTAGAGGTTAAACTGAAAAAATTGTAAGTACGTTGTTAAAATTCCTAAATAGATAGATAGATAGATAGATAGATAGATAGATAGATAGATAGATAGATAGATGGATAGATAGATAGATAGATAGATAGATAGATAGATAGATAGATAGATAGATAGATGGATTGATAGACAAACAGATGTTAAGATGAAAAGGATTAACAACATAATCATTATCCACAGATATTACTATAAAGGCCTGGCCCTTAAGTAAATAATAAGTCAGGAAACGTACTAGATAGTAACAGCTTTCAATTTGTCCATTTCGCTTTGTTTGCGCGAACAATAGCTTTGCTTGTCTTGGCTAACAACTGTACGGCGGGCACACGAATTTCATGCCCAGTGATTGGTGGAAAGCTTGTGCAACATCAAAGGCTTGCACTTTGATCTTTCTAGACATCAGCTTCTCTAAGTTTGTGCCTTTTTTTTTTTTTTGTTATCCTCTGTATCATTCTACGGAAGTTCATATAGTGGCCCTAAGATTTATTTTAATTTGGACCTAGTTAAGAATGCACTCTTTCTACTATGTTTGCCTTGCTTTTTGTGGATACATTCCGCATAGAAGAAGTTGATCTCAGGCTTTGAGGCCCTTCTCAGGTCAGGGTGGTTGTGACGGGCTTGAACTCGACCCTGCGATAGATGGGATCCATGTAGATCCATGAGTCCATGCAAACATAGCAAGACTGTCGTTATAGTATTGATATTTTTTCCCCCGCCGCTCAAATCCAAAGATCACCAAGTGATAGATGGCTAAACTAATAAAAAAATCTGTATGCCGTATGTTAAAGCGTATATCGGGCCTGTTTGTGAAGATCGATTATTAAAAAAAAATCCTACTATTGGCCTTTCAAGTAACATCAAAAGTTGGAGCTTTTGAATGGGATTGCCTAAAATTAAGTTTCTTCTTCTTTAGGCAACAGTTTAGCATGTAGCAATTATGATATATTGACATTTCCGTCAATAATTGATTTTTTTCCCCAAAATATGAATCGTTTATTTCTTTAAAACATAGTTGGACTTGGACATTAAAGAACTCTTTTAGTAAAGAATGTAGGCATTTTCTCTCTGTAAATACCATGGCAAATAGTCTCAAGGACCGCCAAAGTATATGTATCGTATTGACTGGGCCTTCTAGATATCAGTCCGCTTAATTAAAAGTAGCGTTATCTTTGGATCGACCGTAGGCGTATTAGGACGAGATCGGAGTTTGGATCGGATCCCACCTAATTAGACTTACTGAGGCAAGACTCCAACAACAAAAGGGATTCAAGTTGCTCAGTATGCAGCTTCATTAGTTTTGGGTTCCTAATATCCGTGGAAACCTCGTAACATTCTTCGAATTTTGAGTAAATAAAAAGTCCCATCATGAAATGTAGTGGGCTAGTTGCAGCTCCACGGTAATTGAAGATGTAAGAGTAAGATCTTAGCGTAAGAGAATTAAAGAAACAAGCTTAACATAATTTAAATAACAATACCAACAATATTTAATTTTTGCCTGCAAATCTTTAGCTCAGCCCCAAAATATCATAATAATTTTTGACAATAATAAAAAAACAACAACCCACAAACACCGGCTCAACGTTGTCAAATCAAAGTGAAACAATATAGTATATACATTAAAACGTTGCGCCTTCAGGCTTTTTTGTGGGAGTGCAGTATTCATTTGATATCTTTTTCATACTTTTTCTTAATTTTTTTTAAAGGAACGCGGTACTCTTCCTCATCTTCAGAGTATTGTGATAATCATAATTATAACTTCCACCAGAAAAGTATTGTGCATTTTTCACAAACAATTTACCTAGAGGCCTACGAAAGAAAATATAAATGACAACAAACAAACAAAAAAACAAACAAACAATAAAACGGGGAAACTGATATCACAATTTTCGTCAACAATTCAAATCAAGGTAACAAGGGATAGAAATAAAAATTCAGTACTTTGCTTCCTGTAGATGAACAACCAGAGCAGAAGACAATAGGCCATGGAATGCGTCATTCTCTAAACTTATTACAGCTGGCATAAGTCTCACACGGGTGGCATTATAAGAGGCTTCTGAAGGGGTCAGCAAAAGCACTGCGGTACAAAGATGATGGTCGTTAATCATTGAGGCCAACCGCAAAAATAATACTGAAATATCGTTGTCTTCGTCATCTCTGACGCCTTTTGTTGATAAAAAGTGAGCAGCCGTTTCACTCCGCACTGCTCTTTCAGCTGTTATGTTTAAAAAAAAACGAACACACAAGGGAAGCCGTGGGGATTGAAATGCGTAATAATTGCCATGACTGTCTCTCCGTTTTCAAGCTAGTTTTATCGACAGGTGTTTTATTTAAAGAGCTTTTTTTTTTTGTCATTGTACTTCCTAAGCAAAACTACTGATGAAAAAAGTGTGAATTTGCGGTTTAAAAAAAAAAAAATTTTTTTAGATTAACAATATTTGGAAAAAAAAGATGAACATTTTTTAATTAAGATAAAGTCAACTTTAACAAAATTACTCATCCACCAATAAAGATAAAAAATAATTGAGATATCTGCGTAATAATGATAGAATGCCGGGAAAGTCACAGGAAATTATTTTAGCCTGATAGAGTGACAAGAAAGCTGTTTTCTGTCGTTCATGTGTTATAGAATGCGCTGTGTTATGTGGTGCGATAGTTTTGCTGCTGCATCCATAAGCAATTAACAGGTGTCTCGTAGCCCAAACAATCAAAGCAATAACCCATTATTGAAAAAGGTAACTGAGTACTCTGTCACAGTATTAAGACTCAGCTCAATAGCACGCAATGAAAGGGAACGCTATCGATAAAACACATTGTTTTTTTCTGACTCACACGTAAAGAAACTTTTGTTCCCTTATTACTCTTTGCAGTTTGCACAGTTCAAAATATCGTTGTTCTCGATTCCATTCATGAATTTTTTTTTATTCGAAAAAAAAATTACAGATTCAAATCTAAAGATAAACCTTCATGAAACTTAAGACAAAATAAATAAAACAAATAAAGGAATCAAACGCCCTAAAAAGCATGAATAAATATTCAACGATTACCAAAGCCTCGGACAACATTTCTTAGTTCTGATACCCTGTTGTGTAGGCCTAACAAGTTAAGAGCTCGAAAACAACACTAATATTCAAACTGTTAGTCGGTCAAAAAGAATTAGAGAATTATTAAAAAATGATTTATTGAAATTAAGTTGCTCATGAAAACGCAACTTACAAGTTCTTTACCAAACACCTCTCCGAGAGAAAAGACATTATTTTTAGCTATAGTGCTAAGGCGTGTCAACGAGTATTGAGGTAAATTTAACCAGTACTTAGAACCATGAAGTCAACCAGGGATGAACATTATATTTTAGTAACGACAACAGTCAAGTGCTAAATCAACGCTTCGTACGTGCTTTGTATCATTACTTTTTCGATACATTTTGGGCTTCGGAAAGTAATTACTATGATGAGGGTCAAGCAAACAATTAGAATTCAAATATTGGAAATAAGAAATGACTTTTTATAAGCCAACGAATTCAAAACTCTACTGGAGTTGTGGTAAAAAAATAAACACTTTTACTTAATGATGGGCTGCCACTCCAGGAATTTCGACATCAGCACTGAATTCCTTTTACAGAATAGAAATTTATGGAAATTATACTTCGATAACCATGAGCAAAACCTGCCAAAATGCGGGGTCCGGGTAGGATCACATACGGTATTCAGATGCCAAGTGAAGGAAATAGATCGGACCAGAACAAATACAAAAGCAGTAAGATTCTTAAGGATGTTACACGTTCCTCCATTACACAGGAGCGACTCCAAGAGATTTGTGGTAGACGGACCTTCATTGTGAGCATTTCGCTTTTGTTGAAAGGAAATTGTGAAATATTCGTTGTTTTTATAAACGATTTTGATTTTTTGACAATATTGGTGTTTGACACAGATTGTTTAAATTATATGCATTTTTCTTGAGTGTAATAAAATAATAATTCCTTCGACATTATCATTATTATTGTTCTAAAAAAGCCAATAATTTTCCGCCAATTTGTTAAAGGTGTATTATTATTGATATAAAAAAAAAAGCCTTACCAAAACATCAGTATAGTTATAGCTATGCATCAACGACCCATCTTTTAGTACAACTATTCAACACACTGACTAGACCTCATTAAAAACACTGTCCGACTTCAGTCCTAACATGAATGCCAGATTCGTGCCATTATATAGGCTCATCTGCGAGTCTGAATGTCAGGTTAATCACACTGCAAAGACTGTTCTGTGAGATTGAATGGTTGATTCAAGGCATGGTATAGGTTTGACACTGGTAAGACACTGTGAGACTTTTGTGGAAGACTGGATGCCACATGTATGGCACTATAAGGGTTGTCTGCGAGACTGAATGCCAGGTGTAAGACACTGAAAGGCTTGTCTGAAAGACTGAATCCCAGGTGTATGGTACTGTACATGCTGATTTGTGTGACTGAACGCAAGGTTCATAGCACTATGCAGTATGGTCTGTGAGACGGATTGTCAGGTTTACATCACTGTACAGGATGCTTTGTGAGACTGAGGGTCAAGTTTACATCACTGTACAGGATGGTTTGTGAGACTGAGGGTCAGGTTTACATCACTTTACTGGATGGTTTGAGAGACTGAGGGTTAAGTTTACATCACTATACAGGATAGTTTGTGAGACTGATACTGGGGGTCAGGTTTACATCACTGTACAGGATGGTTTGTGAGACTGAGGGTTAGGTTTGCATCACTGTACAGGATGGTTTGTGAGACTGAGGGTCAGGTTTACATCACTGAACAGGATGGTTTGTGAGACTGGTAATCAGGTTTATATCACTGCACAGACTAGTCTGTGATACTGAACGCCAGTTTCATGCTTGTCTATAAGACTTGGGGCCAAGATAATGACACAATATAAGCGGTTTTCTTTTTATTCGACAACAATTGGATCCTTTCAGGCATCCATAAGCTTTCAAACTTGAATATTTTATGGAACCATTAAGCTGAAGGTCTAGCGTAGTCAAAATAAGGGAATCAAACGAGCGAAACTTTACTTGAAATTTGATCATACCTTAAGAATACTAGCATTAGACCTTCACAGGTAACCATTTCCAAGTGTAAGCAGTCACGCCCAGCAATAATTATCATGGTGGACTCAAAGAACAATTTCAAGATCTTGCCGATTAACAGTTCTGAGCGTTTCTTTTCGACGTTAGGGTCATAGGATGTTATCATTCCATTGATCATCGATTTGAAGAATGCTTAGTAATGAACCCATATATTTATAATTATTCTTAAATGGTAATTGATCTTTAAAATTCATTCCTCACCTCTCTAAGGATAAGATAAGGTATGAGCTACAAATGAGCCATAAGTTGTGTTTTCATATATGCAATGATTTGGAAATTCGAGTCTCCATGGGGTTAGGAAAGATTCTTTGTCTTACTGTTAGTCTTGGGGCGCATTAGCGATCCAGAAATTAATAAGAGTTCTTTAAACCTAACAGGACATTCTGTCTTAATTTCGAAGCCATTTTGAGTTCCTAATTTTACAGAAAACAAAATGACTGTGACCACAACGCATTAGACAAGTTATATTTATATAAGATAATCGGTTGCTAATGCTGCCTCTAGACCAGCCTGCAATACGTGACACACTATGTGATATTAAAAAAAAAAAAAACCTGGTCAGGAAGATATCACCAATTGCAATCCTTTAACGATTCTCCTTTTGAAAAAGAAAGAAGGCCGGTTTTTGAAGCCATAGATTTTCTTGCGCGATATGGCCACCGGATATTGAGGCGTGGCCTGCTTCTACTCTATTTGGACGTAATATAGCGCTGTCTTGGACCAATTTGAGCGGTTTGAAATCTGCCCTGTGGGCTATGGCGTGGTTAAATGAACTACCTGTAGCTTTTCGAACCTTTGGCAAGATATAACAATACAACTAATGTCAGCTCTTGTACATTATTATCACAACACGTTAATGACCGTGTTGACACTAATAATACAAGCGGCCAACACCGTGATCCGATCTATTTACTCAGACTATAGAACCCATACTGTGACTGAAAGTTTAATCTTTGCGAGACTTGTAGGGATAATAATCAAACAACCGCACAAATTACTGAAAAGTAAAAAGAAAAAAACCCAGTCACACCTCTCAACGACCTCTGTAATGACCTTTCATACCAAAATCATGCCATTGTCACAGAAATCTAACCAAATGGTAGCTTTAAAATTATTTCTCAATGCAAAATTTAAAAAACAACAAACTGTTGTAAATCAAAAACCATCGTTCTGAGTGGCGTAAACGAACTTGTATCTTTTTTTGGTTGAGCCGTGTGTTTGATATTTATTTAATTTTTTTTTGCTTTGACTTGAGCACACATGTGTTTAGACAGAAAAATGCCAGGGTTTTTTTTTCAAATTTTGTTTAGTTTGACGCACTTTTCCAGCCGTGCCTCCTTTGTTTATTTTTTCGACTTAATTGCGACTTAAACTCAACTGTCCCTTTCTGAACCTTGTGTACTTAATATGTATACGGTTATCCCAGAATGATGAGTACTAAGTAAACTTGTCTGATACTATGAGATAAAATGAGTATATTTCTCTGTTTTTGGCGTTTATGGCAGATGATGAAAAGGGCATAGCTATTCCGCGCAGCAGTTGTCGATGAAGATCATAATTTGCGTAGGTCTATTACCGTCTGTAATAAAGAGCATCGCGGGAGGACTCCTGTGGCTTTGCTGCATCAGCCCTAAGCGTAAGAATGATATAAAATAATTCATAAGGCATAATATGTCTTTCATGATGCCCTAACATTTTATGCACACTTAAGTTATGGACATTAGCCTGGCTGGAGATAGAAAGGGGCGTTGGTAGCACAGTGGATAGTGACCCGCCCTGACATCTGCAGATACCTTCTGTTGCGGGTTTAATCCCCGCCACCAGTGCCCTGGCCTCATAGAGGACCTAAAAGCCTGAGAAGTAGATTGGCCATCACACAACAAAACCCCCCAACAAAACAATCAAAACAAATCGATGTTGAAAAATAAAATAAAGCAGTGGTTCTGATATTATGAGAAACAGAAACAACTGCGGGTTCATCACTTTAGAGAAAATCAAGTCTTTAATTATGAGAGCAGTTGTCAGTAACTTTTAGAGTCTGTAACCTTTCTATTGATGGTTTCTCTAAGACTTCTTTTAATACTCTTTTTGATTAGATAAATTTAAATTGAACAAGCTAGTTTTCTTTCTCTCTATTCAAATATCTATACATTTTGTTCTTCACCAAATTAACCGACTTTTTCAGAAGTTTTTTTTCTTTCCACGGCTCTTATGTCAAATGATTTTGTTAATAATTTATGTTAGGGATCAAACAGAAGGTGATGATATAAATAAAAAAGATAGAATGATATATTTATGTCCTTACGCGTTGTATTAATACAATTTTCTTATCCATCAGTGCATGCAACAGCGACGAAGAAAGAATAACTTAACTAAAGTGTCAATTTATCCATCGCGCCTTGTGATAAATTATTTTCCTTGTTTTGTTTCTTTTCTTTTCAGTACATGCATCTGTTTAAATTAAGCCTAAGAAAAAGCTGTACCAATAAATAACGAATTAGACATTTATAGCACTAACAGTTATCTCAGAAATCCTATGGTCCTACTCGTTATCATTGCTGATAACCCTCAACCATTATGATAGACATAAATGAAGCGATACATTTAGATATTTTCATTGAAGTAATTCCATCTATTTAAAATTGTTTGTCATTTGTCTTCTCATGACCTGTAGAAATGAGACGAAGAACAAAACAATTGGGTGCCCTTTGTAATATCAAAGCAATGCTGTTTTAAGTAAACTCAAAGAAGGCCAGCAGCGACGATAGATCTTACAGTTTGGAATGTCTTTAGTATAGAAATGTTCACCAATTTGTTGCTCATATTCCTGAATTTGCATTTCTATAGACTGCGTCTGCATCACTATACATAGAAAGATTAGATTTTTTTTAACAACCGGCCTCCGTTTACAAATTTTGCGTTACGCTCATTTCCTTCTTCGTAAATGAAAATAATGACAACCCCCCCTCTTCAACCTCCTCTCCCTTTTAATACTCGTTTTCTTTCAACCTTCCTCCTGCATCGCCCCTCCAAAAATCTATCACTCTCTCAGAAAGTAATAAAAATAAAAATACAAATTTTAGACGAAAGCTTAGCGTCTTTTCATCGGGCATTCTCACTTTGTAAACGACTTATACACAGATGTTATGTAGGAAAAAATAAAGAAAATTTCTTATAAACAACAACAACAACAAAAAAAGCCTGCAAAATAGTGATTTTGTACAATGTATTCGAAATCTGAATCTCTTCTGATGCTCTATCTTGTGCCATTTGACTGTAATCAGGGCTTGCTTGTTTTGACTCTGCAATTAAACTTGTACAATCTCAGGCTTTTACAAACTTTCCTCAAGCTAGGCATCGGCAATGGACAAAAGATCCCTTTTTTCTTTTCAGAACAAGTTATCAGACCATTGCGCTACTAGTAGATACGAGAGGCCTGTTCTGTGATATTAAATTTAATTGATTCACTGCAGGATTACTTTGAAAATAGAGATATTCTTATGATCAGGATTAC
>BLXT01001321.1:1975943-1986606 GCA_019648995.1 Plakobranchus ocellatus
AAGGCCCAGTGTGCAAGCTTTTAGAAGAGTTTACACTATAATTTCAGTGAGGTCAAAATAAATTTTTTAGACACCATGTTAGGGAAAAAATTGTAAAATACAGTTTCAAACCCCTTTACTTAACAGGCCTCTGTAACAATAGATTTGCCACAATCGTCTCAAAAGTTAGGATAGCATTAATGCAATATGAATGGCCTAAGGTTCTTCTTACCAAGTTATTATCAAGGCTCAGTTATAATCACATATGGATTGCCCATGCTTCATACAAAAGTATTTACCACTAGCCATGCAGTATGACATGCCTCAAATAGAAATCAGATAGTTCAATAATGAATTCTGAAAATCTGCGAAGTTGACAAATGCTTTGATAATGATATACTATAAAAACAAAACAAAACAAAACAAAACAAAAACCAGGAAACAAGCAAACAAAAAAACAAAAAAAAAAAAAAGAAAGAACAAAAACAAATATCCTAAATTAAATTTATCATACAATGCTGAGAAAGCTTATTAAACTAATTTGTTCATTTGTGTTCGAACAAGGTAACATTCTGACTAGTTTCAAAGATGAGAAATAGCAGATATGAGAAATTGATATTTTCATGTAAATAGTCGATAGAGAGAGAGAGAAAGAAAGAGAGAGAGAGAGAGAGAGAGAGAGAGAGAGAGAGAGAGAGAGAGAGAGAGAGATTAGCCAATCACTCCAAATTACCTCCACATATTGTGTGGTTGAACCGTGAAATGCCTGTATATGAAATCTTAAGCAAAGTGAGTTCACAAGCCGTTCCCGCAACGAGAAGACTTCTGTCTGACACATCTATTCATTCCCGTTCTAGAACAACAGGTGTATAAATCATAGCGAGTGATCTCGACTTCTTCCAGTTGTCATTAAGTAACGTCATTTTTTTTCGGATGAAACGAGTTTGTAGTGGAAGGTGAGGAGGCACAACTTTGAAACGAATGTTAGTTGGCTACACTCCGCTCGCTGCTGACAAGGGTTTTTAAAAGTGTTATATATTTTGTCCAACTAATGGGGAAGGGGTGTGAAGTTGGTCGAAATGTGAGCGTATTCTCTCTCGACCTTAAGACAGCAGCCTGTTCATATGGCAGAGTGTTGTTTTAATATACCGGTGCGTATCCAAACTAATCAGCCTTGCTTTTAGCCAGCATCCGTTGTTCTATACTCGCGTTCTTGTTGGCTTTGGTCTTCCTCTCTCTCTCTCTCTCTTTCTCTCTCTCTCTCTCTCTCTCTCTCTCTCTCTCTCTCTCTCTCTCTTCTTCTTCTTCTTCATTGCCCATTATAGACAATTTAAAAAGTAATTTATGGCTTTTCAGCATGCCAAGTGCAAGCCATTTAATCTGAATATTTTGAAAAAGTTTTATTATTGCCATGCCTGCTCTTCTTAGCTTTTCATTTCCTTCGCCTTTCACTTTTGTTTTCCATATTTCTCTGAGATTTCTTTGGTTTGAAGTATTTCATGAAGGTTTTAAAACTTGTGATCAATTTCTATTCCATTTATTATTAGCGCATGCTTGATATTCATACAAAGAAAAAGGTGATTCTCATTCACTTTTTTAATGTCGATATCACTGATTTCAATAACAATCTTCATTGAACAGATACGGTATCTTAGCCTTCGCTTTTACTAATTTTCAAACTAGGTGAGCTAAAGTTACACAATGAAAAACCAGAGTAATTCAGTAGTGCTAGTCTTTACACCCAATTTTGACTGAACACAAAACTGCATGCACGGAGATGCTGCAACGAAAATTAGAGGGAAGTTTTCTTGGATACCAGGAGCCGTACAGGGAAATTTGTAGTCATTTGGATCTAATTTGGTCTCGCCTGCGGTTTCAGTTGGTAGATAACCTAAAGAAAAATAATCTACAGCATTCAACCAGCACAACTTTAACAACTATAGATAGAGATATCTGGTTCTTTGGATGAAACAAAAAGAGTGTTAAAGTTCCCAGTTTCCTCAACATTTGAAAAAGTGGGACTGAATAACAATAAAAAAGAATGCAGTCTAAGATATTTGTCTGCTTGAAAAACATTTTTTTTCACTCATTGCTCCAGTCTAATCAATTGAAATCAACTGTGTGTGGCTCTGTTTCTGCTACAAAAGCTTGCTCACTGACTTATGCTCTCAGGTTTTTTGGCTTTCGTAGGGTAAAATAGAGGCAGACAAAATAGAATGCTAGAAGGGACCGAGATGTCACAATTATGTTCCATAGCAGAATCATAACCAAAATCAAAAATCATATTACTTGAAAGACGCAATCTAATTAGGATTTCCGCCAAACATCAAAGGGTGGTTATTTCCAGGTGTTAAGTGCGAATCTGAACCACTATTTTTCATTGCAAGCCTGGCGGAAACAAGTGCTGACGTCAATTCTTGCCCATAACACTTCTTACAAAAACGGGCTTACATTAATCAAGAAAGTAGTCATAGTACTTCGAGGTACATGAACCCATTTTTGCACATGTTTAAATAATACATTAAGTATACTGCTTATTGGTCATAAACCGGTTATAAACTAAAGCACAGAAACTAAAGTATTAAGGCCTTAGTTTGCTGAATTAGTGAAAATGTAAAAGATAATGACATCAAATCAAAAGATAAAAGGTCAGCCAATCTCTTTTAATTAAAAAAAAAAAAAAGGATTTGGAGGGAGAAGAATTGGACAAGGCAGGCACACACAAACACACAAAAGAAACAACAGCAGAATATTTTACCATTTGATACTCAGGTAGTCAACTGACGTACAGAGAAAATGGTAATTATCACGCTTTGAAATGGATCCAACCCTAGCTTGACAAAGCTGAAAGCCTGAAATCACCCAATAGTGGACAGGGTAAACGAAGAAAACAAATTGGTAGTTTCGAGAGGTAACTTGGCAGAGTCCAATTTTCCGCACAGAATTATTATATTTTTCTGCTGCTCTTTGTTGGTTAGAGAGCTATTTCATTGAGGTTAATGGCTCCTTGAGGTGAATGTCGCTATAGTTAAGTTCTATCAGTCAATCGTGGCCCTTTCTCCGTAATAATGGTTTGAAATGTAACTTTTAGAATGTTAATAATTAAACAGAGATCTTACATTGGCAGTAAAAACGTTTTGAAGCAAATTTAAATGTGTTTAGATTGGTCGTGCAAGTGAATTATAACACGTAACATTACAAACTACAGCTCTGCAACAGTTGCAATTGATAGCTATAATAATAGTGATTGATTAAAAGTTCGGAGACAGTTGAGAACACATTAAAAAAAATTAATAACTTTTCTTTAAAAATCTGACAACGACATCGATTGATAAAGACAAGTCTGAAGTCGAATTTCCACTGATCCATATTTGATGAAGAACCACGCTCTCAGGAGATCGAACTTAGCGATTTCTACATATCCATTCACTTGAAAAAAAGAAAAAGGTACGATTTTCTCTAACCTTAAGCTGAAATTAGAAAATGAAGGGGGTTATCGATACATTTTTTCCTTAAAAAAAGAAGAACCACAATTTACAGTCGTATTTTTATACTTGACAGCCTCTTAAACTTGGAAGGGTGATGGTAAGATGTCTATAGCTTCATTTGCACCACATCCTTAATACATGAAGAATATTTCAATGAACTACAAGGTAAATTAAGATAAGGTGTAGTGTTCTATTTATATTTCCCTAATGACTGTTTCCTTTGCATTTCTTTACTTTACCTTATCTTGCCACATTATTTTTTGGCAATAGAAGTATCTAGAATTATAAATTTTTCCATTTCTAGCACGCTTGGCCGTACTCCGTCCATTGGACGATAATTATTGCTTCTTCTCCCGTGTATCAAATTATGAGCTGTTTCGTCTCGGTGTCTTTGTCTTTTTTCTCTTCCAGTGTAGGGTTTTTGGAAAATGATGGGTGATTATTATGCTATAATGTCTTTGTATTTCACTGTTTTTTTGTTATATGCAAATTAATCTTTTTACTGTCATCACGTTCCATCGCATGATATATTTAAGATACGATTTATTTATTTAATTATTTTTTTTTGATAAAGCTGTCAGCGCTGTTGAAGGCGTAAGGCCCAAAATGTGTTGTATTTTTCTTTACAGTTGAGTTGTTTTGAAGAAGTTGCACAGGACGCTTTAAGTATCGTACATGTACAGCTATCGTGTTAGAAAGACCATATATATATATATATATATATATATATATAATATGTTTTTTTGCTATGTAGTTCATTATCGTTTATGAAAATCTCCCACAACAATCTCAACAAATCAACGGCCACATAAATCTCTTCTTAGCAAAGAATGTCACCTTCGGCCCATAACGGTTTACGTAGGCACATTTTAAAAGTCAACAAAATATTCTATAATGTTCAGATTTTATCTTGGAAAGAATTTTAGACGTCTACAAACTCAGTCTCTTCTTATCTTTCTGCAGATTTAACTGCATAGCGAAAATAAAAAAAAATCACGGAATTTTGAGCACTAAGGAAAAAAAGGCATCACAAGTTTAGTGTGTAAACTTTGTTTTTCCAGAGAACTTTTTGAAGTCAAAAGATGATGAAAACCAGCAATGCGTTTTGGCTAGTAAGTTACATACAGTGATAGTGGTTTTTTGTTTTTAAATTAATATTCTACATATTAGTTGTAAGCTCTTGAGTGTGAGTCTTCTATGTCTCTTGCTCATTTGGGCATTGGAAGATCTAGTTGAAGATTAATGACTTTGTAAAATTTCAGGTTTACTGCAATTTTACTATGTTGTATTAAAATTGAGTCGGCGAGTGGCCGTTTTATTTGGTAAATTTTATAAAGCAAGGAATATTTACAGGAATGATCCTTAATGAAGATTGATGTTATTGAGTCGAAATGTCCGGCTAATGTAAAGATATTTTAACAAGAAATATTTTAACAATATTATGTATTTGGCAAATGTAATCAGGAATGCCCATTTCCGTAAAATAAATTTACTCTTTTTATCTGCCTGTAATTTATTTTGTAAATGTTGGAGAGTGAAAAATTGACCTGTAAATGGTAAAAGGCAAAATGGTGACTTTTTTGCCTCGGTTTTTTTTTTTTTGGTACTTAACAGCCCATCAACAATAGGGTGATCTCAGGATTCCAGGCCACTGTCAGTGCAGGGTGTCGGTGACAAACTCGCAATTTAAAGGTCCCCGCAGATCTCAGGGCGCGTTTGCTAGCCATGACTTTTTTGGAGAAGGTAATGAGCGACTTTGATTAGTAGTACAAGCTGACAATCATAGCTTTTCTTGATGCCTCTTCAACATTTTGCACCGACTACTTTTTTCAAATTACCATCCTGAAGAACGGCATACCATGTTTTTTCTTACACTTTTCATGTTGTTCCTATGAATGCCAAGGAGAATGAAGTGAAAAATAATTAGTGGTCTAGAGACTATTCACACATTATGTATCTGTATCTACTCCAGCGGCCACTCTAGAAAATGCCTTTCTATTCTAAAAACATAGCTGTAGGATCAAGTGTACGCCACATAATTCCCAAGAATGATTGCCGTAATGCATCTTCCTGATACTGTCGAAATGAAGTATTATAAATGGAATATCAAAGGCTCGCCTAATGTGCACCTGCTGTAAGGGTGGTGACTTCATTTCTCACTGCTGCATTCATTGAGTCACGTAAAAAACCTAATACACACCAGC
Organism: Plakobranchus ocellatus; assembly: GCA_019648995.1. Taxonomy (NCBI): domain Eukaryota; kingdom Metazoa; phylum Mollusca; class Gastropoda; family Plakobranchidae; genus Plakobranchus; species Plakobranchus ocellatus. The sequence continues at coordinate 1,981,615 of BLXT01001321.1, forward strand.
AAATAAGTGAAATGAATTCAAAGTAGTTTTTTGGCTCCTCATATTTATCATAGAAATGATGTTCTTTTACTCAAGATGAATACCATAGACTGTGCCTTTTGCACCCTGTCGTCAAAGGAAAACGCCTCTGCAATTAATTGTTGTGATCTATTGGTCTTAGAATTAGAATATCTTTGATCTAATGTAAACTATAAGGGTTTCAGATCCCCTTTCGTTCTCACTTAAAAATCTTGGTCAGTTTTAAAGAGTTCTTTGTTTATCAGCAGCCCACTTGACTGGATGTCTCCCTCTATTACGAAAACAAAATGAAATATTATAGGGCTATGGCTTTGCTCGCTGTAATTCCCGTGTTTCTTCGCAGGTTGTCTGAAAAAAAGAAATATCTAAGGGTTTTCCATGACACGCTTGGAGAGGGATTCCTCATTGCAGTTTTACTCTAATGATTGCTTGCATTATTTTTACTGGTGTAAAAATAATTTTTATTATTCTTAAGGAATTTCGAATTAGTTTCCAATGGAAGTCATCGAGACTTAAAAAAAAAATTTCAGGGCCCATATGTCACGAGTCTAGGATTTATTTTATTTGGTATTGTGCGAGCTGTTTCAACAATGTTTCTTCCATTTCATATCGATAATGGATTAATGTCTAACTTAACCGATATAATTATAGACTTAAGTGAATCAAATCACAACAATAACTGCAGACCAGGTGACAGAGTTTTCATAAGTTTAGGCACATCTGGTGCTGCATTTCAAAATTATACATCAACCTCTGATCACTTATTTTTAAACATGGAAACCAATATTAACGCGCCCCCAAAACAGGTATTTATGTTGCTTGATAATCAGATGAATGGGATATCATCTATAATATGATATCCATAGAATTTAAATTTCTAGACGCATATAAATCTTTTTGCTGATTGTGAAATGATATGCATTGAAAATGTATTAGCCTTAACGAGTTATTTGATACGCGTTATAACGGTGCAATAATATTGTTGTTTCAAAGTAGTTATTTAATTTGAGTATAGACTCACTACGTTGTGTAACGCTCTCTATCTTGATCATTGCTGACTTTGAAACAAATACGAGCAATACTGATGATATGACCAATACTGGTGACTTTGAAGACCACATGTTTAAAAAAAATTACAAAACCACTTAGCAATTTTCCATTTATATAGATAAGGTAAATAGAATAAGAAAAAAATAACTATACATATATAATATAAAACTAAGAATGTTGCCTGGGACGTGGAGAGTATCTCACAAATTTAACAACAAAGGATTGTGTATCTATAAATTTTAAAAACGTGCCGCCATGAGCACAAATGTCTTAAACATGTGTACAGAGCATAACGATAGCTCAAAGAAAACTAAAAATGTCCACATCGTGTCTTTTCTATCCTACGTTGAATGACTGGGGGTGGTTATTTGGATAAGTTATGTCTATCCACACAAGCTCTCTTTTTTTTAGTAATATTTTCTCCTAGAATTTTCTTTATACTTTCACAATGATCATATCAATATCGCTTAGATCAATAATCCCGACATCTTTCACTCCATGGAGTTTTGAGGGAGGCACATACAACAGTCCCAAACCATGAGAGAGTGACCAATCGTCACCAATAAATTCTCAAATCTATATAATAACTTTTTCATTGTTAGAGATTGTAACCTATTCCAATCAACAAATTGAAACACAATATTAATCCATGTGTATGTTTGCGTTTATAGTATCATCCACTGAATCATCGGAATCTTGGTCGTGATTGCTTAATGGATGTTGTTGCTTTACACCTGTGGCCGTGTGATAGATCGCTGTAGTATTTTCTTGCTCATTTTTAATGAATCCTCATCATTTATTGAATCATTGTGGAGTTCTCTTTACTGTTTATCAATATTTTTATTTTAGCCAAAGCAAAACATAGTAGTTTTTCCCGGCGATTTGCAGTTGACTGTTTATTGACCACAAAGGAAATTAATGCCTTGATATACATATTGTGGTCTAATACGGCTCTTACACATTTGCTAAGTATCTTCGTAAGGTAATTAGTGTTTCCTTTGGCCTTATGTCTTTACCGTATTTCTCGTTGAATGGCATCTTTTACGAAAAGACCCGGGTTTCCATACCTGACAGACATATTATCGATGTCCTGTTGTGTATCTTTTGGATGCTTTGCCACTGTTATGGTGAACATTGTGAAGTCACAACTGGAGCGTCTTTTTCCAAGATTAGCTTTTTATTAGGCCGTACATTAAAAATGTTTTACCACAAGAGACATAGAATGAAGATTTTCCTCTGATGTTTTAAAAAAATAGCTTTCCATTTTTGCATTTCCCCTTTAAGCAATGCTTTACTTTATCTAATGGGAAAGATTCCAGCATTTTTTAATGTCAATCATTTTGAGATAACCGTTATGGTATGGATCACGGACAGTGAATCCTTATATTTGTTCTTGTGATGATCTTTTTTCCGTATGAATCCGAAAAAAACATTCTCTTCACAGAAATACATGGTCATGGAAAGCAATGCTTCATGAAAAATGTAGTGTATGTGAAATTCAAATACTGTTTTAAGTGTTTTTACTTACTCATTATGAAAAGTTTTCTGTTATTCCATTTCGTTGATATTCAGAGGGCAGTTTTTTTTTCTAACCACTGGCAAACATCTCCCGAACCTAGGACTTATTGTGTATGATGTAAATAATGGTATCAAGCGCTTTCTTGAAGTCGATACACATAATACAAGTCCTTGTTCTATATATTCTGAATCATAAAAACTTCTAGGAATAGCTGGTGACTGTTGCCATCTATGAATTTTGCGACTGAAAGTTCCAAAAGCATCAATATGGTAAATAAATTTGTAGCTGAGGTTTGTCAGCACAATGGGTCTCCATTTTTTTTTTATATATATTGGCGCTATCAGGAAATTTTTCTCTTTATGTATTAAACAGAGAATGCCAAGTCTTTGAGCGACATTTCATTATATCTAAACTGTGCAGTAGTTATTCAAGAATGTGTCTATGACTTGATTCCAGTGCACTTCATAAAGTTGTGTGGTTTCCTCGTGTAGCTCATAGAAAAGATGCTTTTCATAATTTTCAGGGCACTCATAAAGTCTTGAACTGATATTTTCTCCTTTACCAAAAATTATCCTTTGCTTGAGGTTTTTTTTAGTTGTTTTGGATTTGCCGAAGTTTTCTCCTATATTATTTGATCTTCATCTTTTCGTTTGTACATATATATTTTCTTCTAAAGCTGGCTAGTGCATTCACTACCTCTTTTTTCTTCTCTTAGCACATTACCTTCTTCATCAACAACTGACTATATAATACATTCCCTTGTTTTTTACCCTAATTTTTTTTCAAAGGTTCGAAGCCACTTGATCGCATACAATAACTGGATACCTCTTGCTATATCTTGCAGAAAGAATTTCAAACTCATATGCAAACGCTACCTTTTTTCTTTTTTTTTTGCGCAAAATAGCAAATGAAAATTCAATAATACGAGAAAGTTATTCTACAAACCATGGGAGAAATGAGCCTTTATTTTCTAGTTGTTTTGACGAAAGCATCAAACTGTACAAGACTTAGTCTACTAGTATTTTTAGATGTTGGCTGTTGCCCTGGACTCCGTTTGATTGATTTTGTGTTCGCGTGCTTAGAGTGTTTGGTCTGTCAGGTTTTTTGTTAGCCAGATCAAGTTTTATTTTTTCTCCACTTTTCCTAGTCTCGACAATAGTTTTAACAATCTGACCCTTCAAAATAAGGTTAGACATATAGGAGTGTTTTGTGTAGCATTCTTGGCAAACCAATACAGACTGTTAAATAAAAGGTAGCAAAGCAAAAAGTAATATAGAGTGTCACGTATAAATTGAATTAACAATGAAAATAAGAATATGATAAAATATAATAACAATAATAATACTAACAAATAATAATATTAAGATAATAAGAATATAAAAAAGATGAAGAAGAAGAGGGGGAGGAATAAGAAGAAGAAGAAGAAGAAGAAGAAGAAGAAGAAGAAGAAGAAGAAGAAGAAGAAGAAGAAGAAGAAGAAGAATCAAATTGACAAAGCAGCTTTCCCAAGAAAAGCTTAACGAGATCTACTATCAAACAATTTACACGTAGTGAACTCTAAGCAAAGATATATTATTTTATATCAGTATCGAATTCTGTATGCTGAAAAAAACACCATGTCCACTTTGAGAACTACATCAGTTGTAGGAATGTAGCATGTTTCGACATTAGAAAGGTAATAGATTAATTTTTCTTTAGTTAATATCTAAAGGTGGTGCCTTTGTTCTGTTTTGGAAATAGAAGTCTCCAGAGGCTAAAAGTAAACATCGAAAGCTATTCCGCAAGTCAAAGCTAATGTTAATAAATGGTTTTTCACTGAAAATATTTTGGTACTTTTCGGTTTTAACAAGGCTGACTTTGTTTCTTGTCGGAGTTGCCTGACAGGCGTATAGAATCGCAGTAAATCTCTCGAGTTAGGCTGAACCAATGGATAGCTTACATTTTGGTATGCTAATATTTCTCAGAATCAAAGTCTATTCTTAGTCTGTCTTGATTTAGATTAAAACAATGGAACTTTGTAGAAATCGAGCATACACATTTCCTTTTTCTGATGTTTTTTTTTAAAGCAGCCCGGCCTAAGGTTTTGAATTTTGTATTTTCTCTTTTACTGATGATCTCCCATTTTAAAAGTGCACGCCATTCATCAATTCTGGGAAGGTCGAAAGTTTTTTTTCTATTAGGAAATCTTGATTTGGTATTTCTTACCTTCTTGTCGTTTATAAAAATGTATTAAAAAAAAATTTAATGTTGAAACTCCTAACTTCTTAATGTCCGCTACTTTATAAATATTATTATTATTATTATTATTATTATTATTATTATTATTATTATTATTATTATTATTATTATTATTATTATTATTACTATAATCATCATCATCATTAATAGTAATAGTAGTAGTAGTA
>BLXT01001321.1:2011615-2040044 GCA_019648995.1 Plakobranchus ocellatus
TTTTTTTTTTTTTTTTTTTTTTATTAAAAATAAAGATTTGGAGGAGCCAAGATACTTTTCTTTTTATTTAAGAACTGTGCCTTTGACTAAATATGTGACTTTTTATGCAATTTTGGAATCCAGAATGCGTGATATTTGTTAATAATATGGACAGCGTGACAAAGTAATATATATTTCACAAAGAAGAAGGTGAACAATTTCTCAATATTTACTTTATTACATTAATAACGTGAACGATTTAGAAGCTGTGGGGAAAAAAAAAAAAAGCATCTCTTTTGAAATTCCAATAAATATGTTTATGTAACATATGTCAAGAAATAAATACAATGTCTGCATTCACATATATCATTATTTTATTAATGTGATGGCTAAATCATATTAAAAACTAGGTCTGGGTATAGCTTGAAGTTTGAAAGGTGGTGGCATTCTTGTGGCCCCCACTACACCTTTAAGTGACGGGTGAGGCTCGTCATCAGGAAGAACAAACCGGAACTTCTGCAGCATGGCTGCCGCCACGAGGAACAACTCCACTCGAGCAAGAGTTTCTCCTAAACAGTTCCTTTTTCCTGAAAGATCGGAATGTTTCCATTGAGAAATGATAAACAGGAAGAAAGAGCAAAAGAAACTGTAAGCTTAAAAGTCCATATATTTATTGATAGAATATTATAAATACATAAGATTACATATAAAGTATCTATCTATCTATCTATCTATCTATCTATATATATATATACACATATATATATATATATATATAAAATTATATATATATATATATATATATATATATATAGATAGATAGATGGATAGATATATACTTTTTATTTGTTTATCGTCCTCCTGGTATATACTTGTTTTTCTCTCTCTCTCTTTTTTTTTTTTTACATAATTTCTGAAATAAAAGAAATGAAAGAAAACGTCATATAATACATGAATTCCCTCCTTTTTGGCTATATTACATTTCATGAGTATTTCAGAGTGGCAGAGTATCTGTTGATTTTTTTTTGAGGGGGTGGGAAAAGGGGTGATCTCTCAAATTATTATGTCGTAGTGTTCAACGGGAAAGGATATACTTCAAACCATATCACTATGGTGGCGACATAATCTTATTCCATCATTGTGATGTATAGCCCTGGTATTTTTCAGGGGATACTTATTTTTATCAAACAAAATTCTTTAAAGCATCAGATGTGTCAAATTTGCGGCTACATCATAAATGTATAGATGTGTTCGTCAATCAGCAATGTTCTAATGCACAAACGTGAAAAGGTGAAACGACAACTATCATTCTATAGTGATAACTATTACTTTCGCAGAAACATTCTTTTAATTCGATATCTAAAGCCAACTATGCATGCTATAAAAATAGCTAATTTTTTTTTAAATTTCAGAATTATTTTTCGTCTGTATTGATTATTTTATCCATTGCTTATCCGCCGCGCAATACAGCATCCTTGATCGTCTGTCAGTAGATTGATTTTGAAAATGCTGTGATACTTTGGCATAAAGCAAAAATGTATGTTTCATCGTATTTACAGTTACGTCACATTAAAGAATTTGGGCTTCTTTTCACTAAAATTGACGTTGCTGAGAAATAAAGATTCAAATTTAATAAAGCGCTCTCTAGCTTTGTTCACTCTGTAATGTTTGCTTCAACTCTCCCTTTAAGTTGTTACGGTAACGTTTGTCGAATCTATAATCATTTTTTTTGTTGTAAAAAAAGTAACAACATAACGAAATTTAAAAAAAAAAAAGGAATTTTTTTTTGAAATGTGGTTTATTATTTTTAATCTCTTAAATTTTTTTTCGTTTTTCCTGCGATAGTGAACATGTAGTGTGCATACTTTAAAAATTTCTAAACGAAAAAAAAAATTGAAATCCAATGAAAGCAACTAATTTGAGATTATGACTGACTTTTAGCTAACTTTACTGGGCCGTATTGAAAGTTTACATGAATGGGTTTATGAGTGAAAGAAAAAGAAAATGTTTTGCAAAACAAAAGCAACTGTCATAAACATCCATTTGCGAAAGATAAAAAAAAATCATCTAAAAACGTAAACCAAGAGCAATGAATGATATTGGGTTCGTTGGAAGTGAAAAAATGAAAAACAAAAAAAAATTAACCGTTTTAAAAACATTGTATATAAAATCTTTTTTTCTGTTGTAAAACTCTTACATTAGCAAGCTGCAGAGATAGGTTTTGAGGTTATGTCATTATTTTATAATTTATTTGTTTAGATTATGCTGCTACTGTTTTACTACAATGTTAATCACCATAAAACACTTTTCCCACCCAATTTATAATAAATTAAACGTTTCTTGAGCTAATAAATTGAAATCAATTAACTCACCAATGTTGAAAGGTATCAGGCCCAAATCCCGCAACTTGATATTATGCTTTCTTTCAAGGAACCTCGAGGGTTTAAACACCGAAGGCTCCGGAAAAAGCTCTGGGTCCATCAGAACAGACGCTAGCGAGGGGACCACGATACAGCCACGGGGAACCCTAGGCAGCAGAAGAAAATACAGAAATGATTTGATAATAACACAAATTGAAATGAAAATCAATTGTGATGCGGTATTCGACTACGTAAAATGTTCAATTTTGTAAACGAAAAGTGTTTGGACTTAATGTTGTACATTAATAACGTATCAGAATAAAGTTATTTAGATCTATAGGTGATACAAAGGAATTATTTAGTGTAGTTAGCAAGATTATACTCATACTCCATTTGAATTTAAGAAAGAAATTGATTTCAAAACTTCTGAAAGCTGCAAATGACTATTAATTTCAACTGTTTGTCTTGTAGCTAACGGAATTTGTTTTCCTCGAAATGCTGCTATCTTGTACAAATGGGACATTTTATAAAACATTTTACAGCAGCTAAATATGAAATAAACTCAGGCTTTTCAAAATGTGAAACCCTCATTTAATTGATACTTTAAAGCGAATCAGAATTAATTAACTTTCCATAGTTTTTTTCACATAGCTAAAGTCAATTGCAGATGTATCTTCATCATTTAAATCGATATCCAAATCCAAATATGCGAGCTTGACAATCTCCTGTCATATGAAAAAAGTAAAATGCCCAAAATTTATATTTATATTTTAAGCCATTTCTAAAGCCATTGGTCTAAATTTCAATATCTCAATGTATAACCAAAAGCCACATGTCTAACACTATATAAATGAATATCTGAAGCCAACCATCTCTAAAGCTGTTTGTAAAAATTCCAATCTCTCAAAATATACTTTGAGCCAAACATTCCGCTATGTGACGAAATTTGAATATCTCAATGTATACCTAAAGTCATGTATCTATATTCCAGTAAATCTAAATATACTTAAAGCCACGTGTATAAATTTCAAAATCTCAAAGTATATCATAAGTCTAAATTTCAAAATATCAATGTATATCTAAAACCAACCATTCCTAAAACTTTGTGTCTAAGTTCTAATATCTTAAAGTTCTAAAGCCACCGGTCTAAGTTTCAAAATCTAAATATATACCTAAAGCCAGCCAGTGTTAAATCTTTGTTTGGAGACCTTGCCACAGCAAAAGGTACAACGGCACCAAGACGATGGGCTTCTAGAATAGCTGCATCCAGGCGGGGCAGTCGAGGTCGATCCTTCAGCATGGGAAATGCTCCATCTATATTATTTGCAAAAGAAAATATTCATTTTATAATTATTCGATAAAAAAACCTCGCAAGTTAGAGATATTATCTATCCGGTCTACTAAAATCTAAAAAAAAGAATCTGAATCATTGCAAATATTGTATATTTATAGACGCCAGAGAGTACTGATTTACAAAGAAAATCTATGCAATTTTAGATGAGGTAAAGTTTTCTACACTTTGTTTCAAAAATAAAATTCGGCAGTAATAGATTATCAACGATTCCTCTATTTCTTAAAGAAGCTGAAGATGTTTTTAAACATTGATACATTAAGGACATAACAATATTAAGCGAGTATTTATGCCTCTGAGAATGTTATATACTCTGCACCACGAGATGATATCAGGCTTTTTGAACCACAACAAGCCAAGAAGTTGGTGAATGCTTTAAAGTCAAACCCGTGATGCCGATCACACTTGCGATTTCAGTGCTTGTTTGTCAGTCCATGCCATCAAACACCCCTCAGCTATCATCAGACTCCAATGGGGTTATGGAGAAAAGGCTCTCTGTGCAATGAATTTTGCCATCTAGTCATCTAGAGAGCCCGGCCTTTTTTCATACATGCACTTATGTATGTTCTCTACAATACATTTGACATACTTTAAAAACAACAACAACAAAAATTTTACCCAGTTGATAATCGATCTCTCTATGGAGTAGCTCCTGCTCCTCGGGATTTATGGCCAGATAGAGAAACAGCCACAGAAGTGTGGTAGCTGTAGTGTCAGTTCCTGCCACGACCAGCTCTAAGAGAATCTGAACCAAATTTTCTACTGCAATGTGGAGATAATAATCAGATACAACATTTTATATTGAAATTAAAAGAACAAACAATCTAAAAGTACACCAGAAAGGAAAAGACAAACATAGCGCATACGAGAAAACTTGAAAAAAAAAAGATCTGCAGGGATACAATTCGATTATTTTTTAAGTAAGATAGTTTTATGTCCCTAGCTTTAGAATTTGTTTTTTATATCTTATTTCCTGATGAAGCCACCATAAAAGCGAAGGGTTTTTACGTTTTTAATAATTCTTGACTCCCCTTTTGAAATGGAATTTTAAGTTTGTGACTAGTTGACTTCTGCTATCAAGCATTTCATTCCAGTCAAGCTCAAAGATTTTTGCAACCTGTTTAGTCTGAAAACTTCAATATGTTTGGTCCTGAACAACTGATCTAAACTAGCTCGTACCCTCAGTCGACCCTAAGAATTGATTTGTAAATCTTTGTGTGTAATGTCTTGATTTAGGCTTGTGGCTGTTTTAACTTTAACATTAACATTAAAAAAGTTAGTGACGAGAAGCTCACCATCAAATGCAGGCATTTCGGTGCCGTTGTACTGGTTCCTCTGTATCTTATCGAGATAATTGTCTGCAAGACATTCTATATCACCTGTGGTTGCAAGATATCTGGCACGGCGCTGTATCTGCTCTTGCATAAATTCTCGTAAGATTGCGTCCTTGCTTTCGATTTTGTTCAGCTAAAGATATCCAAGTATAGAGGTAATAATGGAGAATAAATTTTGAAATCATATCAAGTGAGTATTACTTTATTATATTTTACTTATTGAAAATTTGAAAGACGCAGTTTATTACATAAAAATAAAGTGTCTAAACACTATAATACATTTATAGATGTTTAAGATGTATCATAAAACATATGAAATTTTTTGATCGTCTTCTCTTGAGAAACTTATAAAGTATCTAAACACTATAATACATTATTATAGATGTTTAAGATATATCGTAAAACGCATCAGATTTTTTGATCGTCTTCTCTTGAGAAACATAAAGTATCTAAACATTATAATACATTTACAGATGTTTAAGATGTATCGTAAAACGCATCAGATTTTTTGATCGCCTTCTCTTAAGACACTGAAATCCAGAAGAATGTGTGTGAAAAAGCTCCTGTTAGAGCTGTATTTGTAAAAAGAAGAAAATGTGTTAAGTCACATTTTGGGTCATTGTGTGAAGAAATTGATAAAAAAATGATCATTTAAACTTGTACATAAAAACTTGTTCCTTTCCCCGAGTCTGTCACGAGGTAACCGAGTTTGAAAAATGTATTGTTTTTTATTACCTTTTAGAGTATAAAACTTTTTTTGCGCAAGGTTTCAGTGTAAAAATATTCACAGAGGCTTTTGATAGATTTCCCTGGGTGCGTCACACTTGTAATTTTTTTTATATTTTAACTTGGGAAACCTTGGCACTTACATTGAAAATGTCACCAGGTAGAAACTTAAGTAGTGGAACAAAATGAAGCACAGACAGCATCCCAAAAGTTTGTAAAACTGAATCGACTCTGAAATGAAAAAAAAAATCATTAAAGGCCAATGTTATTAAGCTAAACAGCAAAGGATGTTCAATAGATGTATTCAAAAGACCAGTCTACCCTTTTACTCACCATCAACGGATATGCATACTCTTTTGCTTTATGTATGAGCTGTTTTTTTTTTTTTTTGTAAGCTGTTAAAACATACCGAAAATTCGATTTAATGTGTTTGTCATAGTACGCTTCTCATCTGCTTTCTTGTCTGAGACATTCGAATTTGTACAATGCAATTAACTTTTATGGACAACAACAATAACAACAACAGCAAATAAAAACAAAACAACAACAACAATATCCTTATCCTCATTATAATAATCAAAACAATTATAAAAGTAATTATAAATGATTAGAACAACGACAACATGATGAGGATGATGAAGATTACGATAATACTTTAAAAGTATCTAACAATGGAAAAAATGAATTTCTTTTTTTTTTTATTGATAAAACAATTTTTTTAAAACAGCTGTTGTAAAAAAGTAATAACTTTTAAATGGTTCTTCATAAGTCCGTTTCATTGGAGTTAAAAATGAAAAATTAATCGTATTGATTTAAAAAAACGAATCACACGAAATGTTGATACAAAAAATTGCTCTCAAACGATTTGTGAAGGAACTTCCAAGCACAAGCCGTTAGTTTTAGTAAAATATTTGCTCGCTTTTGGTTTTTATGTTTCTATCAATGAAATGACATGACAATAGCGGTGGTTATAATAATTGGACCTGCCTTTTTTACAGTCAAGGCAGACCATGATTCATATTAGTTTAGGAAGACAAATCTCAATCAAGTTTCTTTTTATAGGTACGTGTAGCTAGATGAATTTTTTTCAAGTGTGATTTATTGAATAGGGCGGCTTGATTGCAAAATTACTGAAGGAATGATTACGGGTGAGAAATTCAGATATCCTTGGAAAAAAAGAATAAGTTTCCTTTCTTCTACTTCAGCATGAGTAAAAATAGTAGTAAAATAATATCTGAGAACAATTGCAGCAAGTCGAGCTCCAGATCTGCATGATTAATTTTAGATGAAAAGCGCAATTCTGTTTGTCTGTGCTGAACAATGTATGAATATGATTTTTGCACATAAAGCAATTGTAGTCTTTGCCTCCCTGAAACTTGATTTCTATTTGAATTCAACCAAGCAGACCCGCAGATCAACTTATTTTGAAGATCTGCTGAACGTGGAGACAATTTTATTTTATACATTTGTGTGATTTTGAACAAGAAATATAATGATTCATACGCTGTAATAAATATTTCCAGGTCTGCGGTTTCTTCTTCTTCAAACTGTTTGCTTAGGATAACTTTGAATATGAGCCGGGCAGTGGTGAATCTCAGATCATTACAAGGATCGAACGCGGCACCATCCAAGTCGCGTACAGTCTGGACCAGTCGGGCAATCTCGGGTACCACCGTGTTTTCCAGGGCGTCCTGCCCTACTCCAAAATCACGGAATGTATGCATGATAAATCTCCGATTGTCTCGCCATAGTTTCCCATTGGTATTTATGACACCTAAAAACAATAATCAGGAGAAAAAAAAATATTTAGATACGGTCCGCAACATTTTTATATTGTTAAAATGTGTAAAGTTTTCCGAAGGTTTTATAGTTTCCTTATTTTGCATTGGAATTTAATGCTTCATGTGAATCTTCCCTTTTCTTTTTAAACGGTTTCAATCTTCATGTGATTGATTCTTTTAGTAATTTTATAAGAACTTAATGTTGGTAAAAAAAAAAAAAAATGGAACGCATTATTTACGCTTCCGTATCAAAATGTATCAGAATTTCTACTATAGTATAATAAGGAATATAATACCTTAAGAATACCTTAAGCGCTGCTTCTTCTTTTTTTTTTTTATAATAATTACATCATTATTTTGACATTAGTTTTACAAGCTGATGAAGGTGGTGTCATCTGCATTTTTTCTGACAGCCAGAGTCGTATAGAAATTTCGGAATTTTTGTTTTTAATGACAATTTATGAATTTCCAAGAGCCTGCTGCTTATATCCAATTTCGTTACAAAGTAGATTGTAGAGAATATCTAATTAACACTAAAAAATTGAATTTTTAAAATTTAAGTTACAGTTTGCTGTTTATTTTTGTTAAAGGGATTAAAAGCAGACCTTTATTTTTGGTGAATTTTTCATACGCAAGTCCCTGAGGTCGATCAAGCAGTAAATCACCTTGTGTGACAAAAGCTTCTTTGATCAGGTCAAGGCCATTGACAACAACGATCAGTTTGTTTCCCAGGTAAAGGCTGAAGGCAAAATATTTCATATTAAAAAAATACATACATCAGAATATCACACCCTAATTATACCCAAAATATTCATCAATGAAAGACAAAAGTACATAAGACAGTAGAGACCTTAGAATTAGGACACTAGACATTACAGAACGATCATTATTTTAGACAAATGAAACTAAAGCAGACTATTCAGACAGCTAAAGCATTGATAGAACTGGTCCGTTCAAAATTAAGACTTGCTCAAAGAATGTCATAGGAACAGCGATCTGCATTGTACATAATTACTTGATACAGCCTGAATAAAAGCAGTCTTAGAACTCTAGATCTGCGTGTCGAAAGATATCACATTCCATTCAGAAAATTCTCGTTTGAATGCTTCCTGAAAGTATAATATCATGGATCCTTAAGGCTTCAGGATCACTCTGTCCAAGCCAAATGAAATGCAGTATCCGTCCATTGACTTAACACTAGCGATGCTGCACTTATTTGGTTATAGCACCGTTATTGAAAGATGTGTTTTAACAACATCAAGATACTATTATATCCTAGGTATTTTGAGTCACCTGTATACATCTCCGTAGCGCACTCGCAGTTCAGATGCAAGTTCAAGAATGCAAGGCTTTTTTAAAAACTCGTGTAGGTTTCCAAGAAAAGGAAGCCTTCGAGGTCCAGGCGGAATAAGGTAAGGTCTCACGTTAATCAGTATACTTGTGGCAGCCAACGGAGTCAAGCCTACTAGTATGGCCACCAGGACCTCCAGGGATGGCAGAAGACTGGACAGCTGATACAGACCGCTGCTGCTTTTACAGGCTAATTGGCTGTTGTAAGTGGTAGACGGTGGTTTCGCCTGGACAGGTAAGCTGGGAAACAAAAAGGCAAAGCAAGATTGGAGCAAAAGGATGTTCCTACAGTAAAGTTTTTTTTTTTCTTTTCTTGGTGTTCAATTTTTTTTTCACTTTTACGTTTACCTCAAAGTTTTTCTTTATGAATTCTTGTTTTTCTAGCAGGTTTTTTTATTACGTACCATAAAATGTTTTTTGTCTTTTTTTGTCACAAAGGCATCATTGCGGAAATATCTTTTAGTCTGACTAGTTCTGTTCACATTCTCACTTGCCTCGCTATTTCTCTATTTCGACGGTGGTTAAAAAAAGATGGTATACAAAGTAAAAACTCATCAAAATATCATGCATTTTTACTGACATTGACTTGTCACGCTTAACAAGATGCATAAAAATGAGTATAAGTTTTTCCTTTATCTTACGATTTGGATATTCAAGATTTTAAAGGTAATGATGACCTACATCGATTAAAGTTTTATAAGGTGAAATTCAATTGGTCATAACAAATAAAGCTACTTTATATTTTGTAGACTACAATGCTTTTATCATAAATTATGATAAAGAAAATAGATATTTTCATAAGTAGAGGCATCATTTACAAAGCATCAATCCTTAAAATTAAATGCTCTTCTAAATTAATCCTGAATAATGTATTCCGACCTTGTTTGTAAAGATCTTAAACTTATCAAAACATAGCTTTGGATGATTATCTTATGTCAAGGAGACTGCATGTATTGAGTCTGACACCGACCTTAATAGTTTAGTTTTTGTATACAGCTACATAACAGACAGTAATCTTAGCTATCAAGCCCTCCAGGTGCCGGTGGCGGGGCTCGAACCCGCGACTGATGTGTCCCGGCAGATCTCTGCGCGAGTTTGCAATCCTAAAAGAAAACTTAAATTCATCAAATTTGACCACAAATAATTACCAAATATAATCATGCTGCCTCGAGTGATTTGCCGTCCAGAAATTCTCGTCACCATCCTCTAGAAAAGGGTTGACAGACTTCGTCGGAAAATTATCTTTTGTATTCTGCTGAACTAAAAATGAAACGGCAAACAGCGCAATTATCTAAAAATCTGAACTGTATTAACTTGATGATAATAGATACTGACAAAGGCGCATAATTCTTGTATAACGCTTTGAGATAAAAACCTAATGATATTGTGGAGGCAACTTTATTTAAAATATTTTTTGGCGAGACTTCCGAGTGTGCACTCAAAAATAAATCTATGAAAGCTAGACTGCTAACCAACCTGTCATACTACAGTATAACCATTTAATAAGCTGAAATTAAAATTCACTTTCTAGAGATCACTTGCGTTTTATTTCTATACTAATCACTCAAACAGACTTGATCAACAAAAACTTTGCCGCCGTTATCTAAGATGGTGATCAGAGGTGATCTTTAAAAAAAACCAAAAATTAAAGTATGTTATTATTAGACGAAATCATTTGCAAATTTTGATAAATGTTCATAAACATTTAAAAGTTTTCATAAGTTGACGGAAGTTACCTTCGTTTCGCCATTTCAATTTATATAGGCCTATGACTATGAGTGCATAATCGGAAGTCTTTCCTATTTTTTTTATTTAATTAAAAACCTTTTCTTTGTAGACACCAATAGTTTTTTAAAGCGGCCCATAATGTGTTCTATCATAATATGGAAATTTAGATAGAGGAGGTGATTTGATGTCTTTAAGATTAGGGTGTTCTTTGCAATACAAAGATCATAAAGAAGTGAACACACACACACACACATACATACATACACAAAATGTAAATATTAGATGGGCGCAATAAGCATAAGACCAATCTATAAAAGGCATTGCAATTAAATCATTTGGGCATGACTCCAGAATATGCACACAAGGAAAAGTAAAATTTGATAGAATGAAGATCGCTAGCTAACTTGTCTTAACATACTTTAACCATTTAATGATATGAAAATATAACACTATGACTGGATATCACTTGCGCTTTATTTCTAAACAATTGCTGAATCGGACTTGATCAACTAAAAATTCGGCAGCCATTATTCAAGGTGATCGGTCAAGATCAATTTTTTCGAAAACAATTTTAAAAGATATCTTTATTTTGGACGAAATTGTTCGTAATAAAATTATTGCTGAAAATAATGGTAAATTTTAAATATTGTCAACAGTTAATTAAAATAGTCTTCATTTCGACATTATCGGAGTTTCTCTGCGTGTGCACAATAAAAAAAAATTTCTCTGTTATGTTATTTTTAACCACATGGTTCAGTATTTTTGCAGGAAGAGAATATTAGTCTTACTAAAAAGTAATATACATACAGATGGCATAAACGTAGTGGACAATCAATCTGGGCTGAACTTTATTTTGCAAATGGAACGCAAGTACAAAATTTTCTTCGTAGATGAGGGTTAAAGAAAAACAAACGAGTAGGAAAAATTGTCTAATGCTTTTGCACATTTTAAAACTTTTATTTCTATTGTGTTATCAAAACTTAATGTCTAAGTACTCCTTCATATATATATATATATATATATATATATATATATATATATATGTTTATCAAACTTACCTGCAAACATTCCTGTAGAGCTCAGGGGAAAACTACTTAAAACAAGATTGAAAACTTTGAGTGATACAAAGAGAGATTCCAGATTTTGGGGATGTCATTTCTTCAGACTGATAGTTACGTCTTTGTCACTTCGATATTTGGCTTTGTTTGTCACACGTTTTTGAGCGCCATTAATCCATACCTCTAGCTCAGTATAAGACACTAGCACAGATTCACAACACACGAGACCACGTAGGCTATTAATCTGACACTAAAAGAAACAGATTGTGTCTACAATAAAGTATATAGATGTGCCAATGAAAAAACTTGTTTGTCTTGTGATTTGTGTTTATGTTACCTGCCACCCCCCCCCCCCCTAAAAAATCGGGACTGTCTGTGGCGAGCAAAAGGAATTTTTTTTAATAACTGAAGTATTCTAATTGCACACCATGTTAAACCCTCATTTCTAACATTTTCACAATTATTTTAAAGAATACTTACAAACCATTTTGTCTTGTGACTTGCGTTCATGCTACCTGCCACTCACACCGAAATAATCAGATGAAATAAGATGAAATAAGTACTACGGTACCTTTCATGAACATATAAAGTACGTTGTGAGGACAAAGAATAGACATTGGCCAGTACTTTATAAATAGAGATGACAGAGGCAGTGATACATTTTAATGAAATATTGATTTTGCTGTTTTTTAGAGGACTGCTCCGATGATCTTTGACAATAGAAATATTACTCGTTCTATTCTTAGACCAAAGATCTTAAAAAGAAGATTAATCTCTCTTAGGATATGCAAATTATCGGTTCATTGCTCTAACTTTGACGGCCAGTCAGCTGAGAAAAAGCACTTACGACTCAAGAGTAGCTATAACTTCCAAACCTAGACTAAATAAGATGTTTTCTTATAAGGGTAAAATCGACCCCATAGCAATTTAAAAAAAAACATATTTTTTGTGGTGCGGTGAATTTGTAGGGTCCTTTTCTGAACTTTCAATAACACTTTCATGTTTGAGGTATAAGTGGCATCGGTTTTCCCTCAGATCGTGTTTGTCTCCTTGAAAAAAATGGTTTTGGACAGAGAAATTGTTCCTATCATTGCATATGATTTAAGGAAGCAGAATTGTTTTTTTTAATCATTTTTCTAACTTATGGTATATACAGAAATCAATCAACCATGCTATCTTATAATATGAACCTTCCAACTTAAACAAAGACTGCACTTTGTCTCAAGAGACCTTAAGGCGTGAAAAAAAATTAGAACGGAAACAATTTACTTTTGATTCTGCCACATAATAATGTATAAAAACACATACACGAGCTACTTACATGATTTACTAATATATACTTAATTATGCAGGTAAGTTATTGGGTATTTCATTTTTTTTTGTCTCACATAACTATTCCTGTCTTAAAAATATGCAGCTGGCAGCTGTTCAGCATTTACCTCTGAGAAAAAGAAAAAGATAATATTTATAACTTTTTGAAATATTCCTGACACTCATCAGAGCTACTAACCATAATCCATTGGACAACTCCGAAAGCATAACACATATCACTGAACGTTTTTTCGAAAACAAGTTATTATTTCAGAAACTCTACCCTAAGTGCACCACAATCATGAACATTTGTTATGAGCTTACTTTAACAATCAACAGAAAGAGCTAGACGTAATTTTCACGTGCAAATCCAGTGTCAAACCCTGGCGTCGAGTAGCCTGTCACTTGTTCCATTTGGCGCACAGACGCTAAAGACAGCAGATTAAAAGACTGAATATATCCTTTCAATGTCGGCCTTTATTTTGTCAAATAGTTATATCTAGGAGGATACACTGTTTTTCAGCTTTCTCTTAAGGATGCCTTCTTTAATTTTAGCCCTTCAAATAATGACCCTCTTTGGTTACCTGGATGTGCTTCCCTAGTGTGTGAATTTCACTCACAACTTACCTTTTACGAAACGCTAGAACATTATTCATTTTCTTCTAACGAATCGTAGACCTTTAAGGCTTTCAAAAAAAGCTCACAATGTATTTTTTCACATCTAAGGCTACCGAACGATTTCTTTCATAGTTGCTTTTCATTACCTTGAATGATTTTGTTTTCGAGCCGAAAGTTAGTTTCTTTGTAATGACAGTAGTTTCAAGACATGGTTGCGTTTGAAAGTGATTTTTATTTGGACCTCTTCATTGCTCCTTCACAACTACTTCCTTGTTTGCCCCTTTCCCCTTTATCTCATTTCCTCTTACATTCTTTGGCAGTGAGGTTGGCGATTGCCGATATTTGTGACCAACAACACTTGATAATCTTTTTGATTTTTTTCCCTTTGACTTGGTCTCCCTGAACGACGGGCATTAAATCTGGAACCAGAAACCACCAACTTTCATTAGTCTGGATTGTTATTTGTCTTTACGATCACACCAAAACATAACGAGCGTTTAAAAAAAAAACTTTCTAGTTCCTCGTAAACACAATGAAACTCACGATACATATTACTTTGGAAGATTTAGTACGTAAAATAACCTACACCTTAAGGAAAATTTAACCGTGGCACTCTTGGAACCCAACATTCAGAATCTACCTCGCTACAACAATTGACATCTTTTGCTCATTTTGGTTTTCAAAAATTAAGTAAAACCAGATCATTTTAATATTGATTCATCTGTAGAATAAACTGGCTGTCCAGCCAATGTTTGTAACAACGAGGAAAATTGTTAAAACGAAGAGATCAGCAAATTTTGAGGAAAACTGATGGACATCATGGGACCGTTTTACTATCATGCTGTTATAGACTGATGATAAAACTTCCCATCCACTGAGAAAGAAAGGATTTCAAAGGATGAAATTTTTGAGCATTGAATCGAAACTGATGCACGAGGTAGAAAATCCAAAACTTTGGTTAGGAATAAGAAATGCCGTACTAACGCAAAAAAAGAGCTACACAAAATCATTGCACTGGTAGTAGAACTCGTAAATGTGGATTTTTTACTGTCTTGAAGAAAATGTTTTCCACGTTCAAAATCGCGTGCAGACGATGTCTATATTATCCTATGTCTTTGGGTAATGTAAAGTTTCCTCTGCCTCTTGCCCTCTATTTTCATCGACCGAGTTTCTCAACACTGATAGCTGCAAAGTCGTATAGTAGCTTCAGCATTTAACTTCGATTTGGTGGACAACCACAATTGACTTCAGCCGGAATAATCTTACTGCATTAAATTTCTTTTCTACCCTTGAGATTCTGGTTCTTTGAAATGGTGGTTTCCGTTTTCTTTCTTTGTTTCTTTTTTTTTTTTGAAAGAGTAAAACATTTAATTGCACATAACAATTTCAAAATTGTGTCATTCAAACTTTTCACCATGAGACTTTACAATTAAAACTTTCGAAGGCATTTCATCACTTTCTTTCTGTATTCAGTCATCAAATAATTTACATTTATATCTTAGTTTGGGAACTTTTCACTTTTCACTTTTTTCACGGGCGTCGGTGGCACAGTGGCCATCGGCGCTTCGGCCTGACGGAGGGCCTTAAAGCCTAAGATCACCTTGTTGTGAACTGGATATACACAAAAACACATACTCACTTTTTTCTCCCTAGGAGTGAATCTTATAACATAATTAAAAAAGAAGAAAAAAACTTGATTTAAGCCTGGACTCGTTTTCCGCACATTGGAGGAAAAACATTTTGAAAACGAAGAAATCGTATTAGGAAAAGGTTCATATATTTTCTAAAAGAAAAAGCACTTTATTTAAACTGAACGTTTCACGCACAGATAATCAGTACCATTCCTAATATGATCTAAATTTTCTTTGTATTCTTATTATGATATGCAAATTTCGTTACATGCGGAAGATAATTTCGTTAAACTAAAAGACAATCACAAATCTTTTTCTTTTTTTTGGTCCTTTTCGTCAACCGATTAAATCTTATAAATTCGTCAAATGCGTCAAAATTTTCTGTTCTGTCGAAACAACTTGAGCAAGCTCACCTATTACTAGGAAAAAATTCATCACTAAGAGTGCCATTGAAACGTTTCTCTACGATGAGATGCTATTAGGTTGTTATTAAGCATTGTGTCAATTTTGTTGGCGAAAATTTATTTTTTCGATGGAATAATGTCTTAATTTCTCCACTCTGCCATCTAAGATAAAATATGAGTTTAGGTAGAACACAGGTCGGTATAAACAACTCAATATGATTATGCAGCGCTATTACTGTGTTTGAGAGCTAGCTGAGATAAGAAAATATATTCCCTTTTTATACGCTAACTGCATGTTTCAAAATATTTGTTTTATTGAAGAGTAAAGTAGTCACAATCATGTATATTTTGGTATTATCAACTATATTTTATTCAAAATAATCTCCATTTCGGTAACGCCAAAGTAAAAGTTAAGAAAGTATGACACAAATAGCTAGGATAAGGAAAAAAACTGCTCCTTGCGAAACCAAACTGGTGATAAGGACAATCGTGATTATGACGATAGCATTTTAAACATAGCACAAAGATATAATGAAGTAAAAGTTAAAATAACCTAAAAAAAACAATCTGGAAAGACTTCCGATTATGCACACAAGGACATTCCTTGTTTTTAAGGACGAAATGAAGGCAGCTTTCGTCAGCTGTGATAAGCTATATATATATAGCTTTCAAAAAAAAAAAAGAATCCAATAACAACTGAAATAAATTCTTTCAAGGTCAAAGATGTTTTGAAAAAAATTGGAGCGAAACGATGAACACTCAGTACTTTCGGATTAAAATGGAGGATGATGTTTTAATTCGGCTTCAATTCAACCATGATTTTTTTAAATATAAGACAAGTGGTGCGAAGAAAATGTGTTCCCTTTCACATGATTAAATGATTATACTGTGATATGACATGTTAGAAAGCAGTCTAGCAACCACAGAATTTCTTTTCTTGTGTGCGTATTCGGAAGTCTCTCCCACAATTTCTAAACTAAGGCAAAAAAAATCAAATTTTCAAAGCTAATTGGATTTAAGATACATTTTGTTGCTTGACCTCTACACTGCATTTCTTTTCTTTGAATGCTTATGCTTGGAAATTGCTTGGTCGATAAGAGGCAAATGATTCTATCTTCAGATGATCATCCACCCATAGCATGCAGTTTTAACTTTTTTTCGACTGAAAGGGCGCCTTTCCATTTTACCCACAACGGTAGGTTAGTTTATAAGCTGCCTAAGACACGTTCGATACATGCGATTTATTTAAAAGAGAATTTTCATAAGTCTTTTTTTGTATGCGAGTATCGATATTAAATTTTTTAGATTGTTGCCGACTATTGAGAAAGAGAATATTGCTTGTGAAAATACGGTTTTCCATTTCAGTTCAAGCTAATGTTCATAAGGATTTTTTTTTTACAAAGATATAATAATTCTCAGTACGGGTACTGCTGTTAATTGCTTATAATACTATACATTAGACTACTATACCCTTTAACAGGTCACATTCAATTCTTTTTTTTTCTCTGAGGACCTGATAATATTTCAATAAGCATGTTGCCTTCAAGCAGCTCTGCCTTTACGTAATATGCAATCTGCGAGTACTTGTACGGTTCATCATGGCCTTTACACGTTATTTCTTGGCTTAACGCCTATTTTGAGCATTTGGCTAGTCTGCAATTTTATATTCTAAGAAATAGTTGAAAATAATTTCCTCGTCACATAGTAACCTTATTTGACCATCTCCGCTCAACACGATGAATATGAGCGGCTTTGCTCCAAGGGCAATTATAGAAAACTAGACCTTGACTATTTTGAACATCTCTTTTAATATTCATCGACTCGGTCATAAAAGAGCTCGATAGTTCAATATGTAATTAATCGAGCGCTGAATAATGTGGCCACCGCATAAAGGTAATTTCGATGGAGTTTTTTCCTCATGCATTTTCAAGCGAGTGTATTTTACTAATCCATGTCAGGAGGAACGCACTTAAGCTGCTCTTTATAACGTTTGTGCTCTTCCTCATTCGAGTATTGCCACCAGGCTCGGCGCTGCGATGGATGCCACAAAGAAATTACGTGACAATCGAGATCCCTTAATCAACGCCAAACAACCAAACTCTAGCTAAGGACAGAACAACTGAGATGAACTTGGAGTAGAGGGCCTCTTCAAAACGCCCTTTGGCACGTCATTTGTTTTAGAGTCTAAAAGGTAAATCGTTAGAATGGAAACCGCTCTCTAAAATCAGTTCTATACTGACTGGGTTTTAGACTAGGAGCCTATAAGCAGCTTAAAGCATCAGATCATCCAAAGGCTACTCAATTACTTTTTATTTCACAGAATTAAAGGCGTGATTGAAAAAAAACATGTCAACAGACACGTCAAATTATACAGTATATTGCGAATATTGCTAATGTATTCTCTCCAGCATTTTTGCAGTGTTGGATTCTTCTTTTTTATTTAAAAAGGTATTTCAGACCATTCCCGTTGAGAAGCCATTGACATAATTTAAAGACAGATAGATGGGCTTCGTTAAAATTCAAAATTCCGTATTTTAGGCACTGCAAAGAAATCTATTTCCTTCATCAAAGAATGTTTTTTATGATTAAAACTACAACAAACTTCATATCTAGAGGGCTGTGCCTTAACTACAATTTTTTAATCTCGGTATTAAATGTTTAGAGAGCGTAATAGTAACTTTCAAGGTTAAAATTTTTGAATTATCATTGTCTTTTTTATATTTTGTTTTGAAAAGTTGCCATTACCATCATCAAAGCAATCACCTGATTCATTTTAAATTTGTTCCTGGCTATCGACTTTGAAAGATGAATTATCTTCCTGTGGTTATGCCAAGATTTTTCAAATTTTCATGCCCTGCTTTTCTTTTGCTCTGAATGGCCTTTTTCTGTCAAGAACATTTTATTCCATCGATGTCTCTTGTTTTTTTTTAAGCTACCGATATTAATTCGTAAATTTCTCTTACTATTTCAATGTTATGCATCGGTAAATCTCCTTGTTCCCAGCTCCAGGCTACCGCTTATAATGGAATCATTAACTAGTAGTAGGCGACAATTTCGCAGCCCAAGCATTTCGCCTAATAAAATAGTGGTTCCAGGGAGGGGGAGGGATTTTCACATTATGACCGAGTAAGAGCGGGTAAAACTTGCCTGGGAATTTTCAATCTCTTCAAAGAAAGTCGGAACTGCCATTCCATCCTTGGATGCATATTATAGAAATAGACCGTGTCTATTTTTCGCTGTATTATTGAAATTATCATATATATAATATTGGTATTTCACAGTTTATTTTGAGAGAAAAGAAAGATTGCATCTTAAAGTTTCGAGTCTTATAAGCCAAGCCTGAGTTATCTGAGACCTTGTCAAATTGATAATGGCTTCGTCTTGCCATGATATATTTTTATGCAATCATAAGCTTCATTCATTTGAAAGTAAGCATTAGTTTTCCTCAAGAGATGGTTATATTCTCAACATCAAAATCATTTTTAAAAGGTGTCAGTGTCATATTTTAGGCGGGAGAAAAGGCATTTCGTCATGCAGCTCAACAGTAACCAAAATTGTAGAAACTGATTATGTAATGCATGTCTCATCTGAATTTTGCGCTTTTACCTCAACATTGTTAAATAAAGTGCAACCACAGATTCACACATTTTTCACACAATTCCACGAGTGCATGTGTTCTTTTCCAGTCTGTTAACTAACCACCTCCCATTTGAATTGTTCCAATAGTTTGACTAACCCCTTACTGCGTGTAGTAGGCGCCTGCTTCACTTAGTCTCGGATCGATTCATCTGTGGAAAAGTGATGGTAAAGTTTTATGTGCTAATGTTATAAAGACATGATAGCTGGCAGGACTAAAGTATGAAGAAGGGGATTAAAAAGACATAAAAAACAAAGATGTCGACTAGGCATTAACCAGCCTATTTAGCCAGCATTTGTACACTTTCTTTTCAAAAATCAAAAACTTCAATCATAAGAGGATGTCAATACATCTTGCCGACTTAGGTCAATTGAAAATGCTAAACGGCATTATCTTGTAATGCGGCAAGCTAGATAAGAACTATGAGGAAGTAGTAGCTATAGCAATTAGTGAACATCGATGTTTGTAGCACTTTCAGTACTCATCACAGTGGGTAGCGGCGTTAGGGTTTCTCGCCCCGCGATTCACTCTGGGACACACTCAAGAAACCTATTATTTTATCTTCTGCTGCTGGCCTCCAGTTCTTCTGTGGCCTTCAAATTTCTCAGGAATTTTTTTTTCCATTTAATCCTTAAAGTGTAACGCCTGGAAATTGCACTAATCTTTCTACCATAATTTTTTTCCTGCTTGACGATCATTATTATTATTATTATTTTCAATGTCAACAACAACAACAACAACAACAACAACAACAACAACAACAACAACAACAACAACAACAACAACAACACACTTATAGCAATTCCGCTCATCTTTAACTTCATTTTATTTTAAACATCTTTGCTATTCTCTTGTCATTCATTTCCTAGTTCGCAATGAATCAGTTTTTGCCTCTTAAGTTCTGATTTTTCTGCTTTTAGACATACAATTATTGTTTCTACTTTTCAAAATAGAGTTCATTTTCATAGTAACTTTTCAATTATTGTACTTTTTTCGTTCTTTTCTTCTTGACTTGCTCGACACTGAATACTTTTGTTCATCTGAATCATTTAGACTATAATTTGGCCAAACTGGCACCTTTTCCTCAGGAGATGAGTCATTGTAGTCATATTTTTAAAAAAATTTTTCCTTCACAATTTAACCCGAAATAGTTGAGAGAAAAATAAACCTATGGATGTGGTCAATATACACACATTTATATATCTTTTTTTATTTTTTTAAAGGAAGAAAATAGTGGATACTTTCCAAATGTGTTTTATCAGACATACTATTTGTTTTTTTAACCAACTGCATAATGAATGAAGCTTCTCCAAATCATGATACCTCAATTTAACAATGATTTCAACAGGCTCAGAACCTTTAAGCATGACTTATCAGGGCGTATAACCTTTTTTGCCATGTAGTAAGAAACTATTTGAGAGCTAGGTAGCGGGGAGTCTTCAGAGAAAAAAAAAACCTCATAGCAAGTGTTTCGGCCCTGTAACCCCTGACATTCTGAAAGGGCCGGGCCACATCTAGATCATGACTCCCAGATGCCTCCCTGCTACCAACTTTTTTTTTCTCTTGGGTTGCTTGCCAGGGATTCGAACCCGCGTAAAGCATATTGAACTGGTTACAAATCCGGCGCCTAACCACTTCGGCCCTGTCATAAGAGTATTTTAATCCTTATGAAGCAACCTTTCATTCCTTCTGCTCCATATCCAGCGACAACTGTTCTCAGCTGTTTCGGCTAGTAGCCTTAGGGCTTTTGTTCTCTTACTGCCACCTATGGAGAGTTTGCTTAGAAGACCATAGGCTGGAGAACCCACAAATCCTCTGGCGCCAATCTCTACTGGCATTACCTTAGCTTCGTAACCATACGTTTTTAGTTCTTTTCTCAAGTCCAGGTATTTTCCTTCTTTGAAGGCATGGGCCTCTTCTATTCTGCTTTTATAGGGGACAGTTAATTCCACCATGATAATTTGTTGTGTTGAAGCAGAATGGATCACAATGTTAGGCCTTAAAGCTGTCTTTCTGAAACATCAGGGTGTATTTGCCATTCGGGGAGGTCTGCTGAAACCACCCAATCGTCGCATCCGTCGACAGACCTTTTCTATGAGTGTTTATTGTGATCGACCCTCTGTGCTATTTTTTGACTCCACCTTCTGTGGTGAATACTGTTGAACTTGTTGAAGAGGGTGGATTTCCCCTTTAGCTGTGCAAGTTCTTGAAGTACTCTGTTATGCCTCCACGTGTATCGCCCTTGTGAGAGCGCTACTTTGCTCTGTAGTTTGCCTACCTTGGCAGAGTTGGGCATGTAGGATCGTCCTTCTTTCCCCATCTCACCAGATTTGCGTTTGAAGGTAGGAGATCATAGAAGGACCTGATGAGGAAGCTTATTCTCAGAGGCGCCATGTGCCAGATATCATTCTCTCTGTATGGCAGTGTCCCAATTTGTCCACTGACCTTGTTGAGGCTGCTGGACCGCCTTCTTTACCCGTGCAGAATCTTCCTCATTCCTAATCTCAACTATGATCATGTCCCTTTTTTCCTTGCCTTCTGTTTTTGACCACCATTTGGCTGTGGTTGATTCAAGGCCCCTGCGGTCAGTTTGAGTTTGACCGACTACCTCTTTCATTTTAAGGTATTCTTTCGCCTCGTCTACGGCTTCTGTGACCTTCCATTTTCTTCCACTTTTCAGGGATGGCTGGAAGGTTTTGACCACGGGATCATCAGAGATTCCTTCTACATGCTGAGTAATCTGGCTTTGCCGCATTTATACTTCTCTAGGATAGATTTCATTGGGAGTTTTAGCTTTGCTTTTCGGCAGTACATTGCCACGTCTGAAAGACCCGTAGGAATCCCCAGCCATTTCCTTGTATATTTGTTGGTTTTAGCTTCTATTGCTTCCACTGTGATGGAGCAGATATCGTAGACTAAGATTGGCCATAGAAGTTTGGGAATAAGCATGAACTGCAGGCACCATATCTTGAATTTACCCTGGAGTCCACACTCGTTAATGGCTAGAAAACTTTCAGAAGCGAGCTCTAATGTTTCAGCTCCTCGCCTGGTATCTTTCATAGAGGAATCATACCATCTTCCAAGGCTCTTGACTGGTTCTTGACTAGCTGTTGGTATTTGCTGTTCCGCTACTGTGAAGGTCGTGGCTTCGTCAACCGTGCCTTTCCTTATTGACAGGCTGCGGGACTTCTTTGGTTTGAACTCCATTCTGCACCATGACATTAAGTCATCTAAGCGCGTCAACATCCGCTTTGTCTCATCTTCTTTGGAACAGAAAATGGTGGTGTCATCTATGAATGCTTTCAGGGGAGGCATTGAACATCCGCCACCTAGATTGGCAAGACCTGCACTGCTTTGTGCTGCTTTCAATATAACTTCCATGGCCATTACGAACAGTATTGGGGATATTGTACATCCCATAGCAATTCCAACCTCCAGATTGATCCAATTAGTTGTGTAGTCATTTGTTGAGAACCTCATGCGGAATCCGCTGAAGTAGTCATCTAGAATCACCTGTATGACCTCTGGTACATGGTACATTCTGAGAGCTAGCTTATGAAGTTTAGAAATTCAATAAAATTGATAGGAGCCAATTTTTGTTTTCACGTTTTCCAATGGCCCTGATCCAAGAACAGATTCGCTCTAGAAATTGCCTATTTCTAAAGCTTACATTAGAAATAGTACACTTTAAAAAGTGAATATTTTGTACAGAAGGCCTAGAATGTTGTCGCTTTCAGAGGAGAGACTTTTTTAAGATACTATGTTTTTCTAACTTTTGCCTTCTCCACGTGTGGAATCTGAGAGGACTTGAGTTTTTTCTTTTTTTTTTTTTTTTTCTTAAATGGGGCATTTTGATAAATCAGGCACAATTTCTTCAGCAAAACTGTTTGGATTGATCAACACATGTGATACAACCACTTTCTTGGTTTTACTTATTTTTTTTTACCCTTTGTAATGCTTTATTGCAAAGAATTGATCTTTCAGGCAAGAGTTCGTCAAACACATTTTTTCTCATCATGATTTTTATTTTATGGTTTAAATCGTATTTTGTTTTCAACTTTTCATACCAAAACCAGGGCATGGTTTTTAAAATAAAATAAGAGAAGACCTAGCACTGGAGGGAATTCCACTTTTTTGCTGCTAAACGCGGCTGCATTCTGACATGCCGACTAGTTTATTAGACTACAGAGTCCGAGGTTGGACGATGGCCATGGAAATGAGATCACTAAGTTGCATATGCAAGTTGCAATGGGACATAAAAATGATCAATAAAGCACTGCTGACGATTTGTTCAGCGCTATTTGCCCTCAATCGTTTTGAGTGATCAAGATCTTAGCTTTGGCGTGTGTGTGTGTGTATGAATCGGATTTGTTTTGTCATTTTAGCGCTTGTTTTGGGCAGTAACATGAGTGTATGTTTTTGAATTCCCTGTTTACAAATTTTTTAAAAGAACATTTTTTTTCTTTTTTTTTTGCTGTGGTCATTGATCAGAAATTATTGATATCTGCATATGTCTAGTATTTGTCTCGCCATTAAGCTATATCCTTGTGCTTCAGCGGTTGTCATAATATGAACCTGTGATTAACAGATCGTACTGCAGCAATTTAGCTTGAAAAAAGCATTAAAACAATTACTAAATTTTTTGTTAAATCTCAACCTGCAATCAATTTATTATTAATTCAGCAATTTTTTTAACAGACAGCGCTACATGTAAACTAATATTCTGTAAATAAAGTTTTTAGCTCTAGAAGGATCATATAGGGAAATGCAAAATAGGTAGACTGCTAATACAGCCAGTTTATAGTATGAAATGAATATGTGGCAGATTTACATAGGACATAATAGCCATACCGAGCTCAGTAGGGCCTACACCTGAGGTCTTTATTAAGAACTGGTTTCACTACCAAGTGGCATGAACAGTGACCGAACTCGGAAGCATTTTCTCTAACATCGACCTTCCGCCAAATTAATGAGAGGAAGAGAGATGTGAAAAGAGCAGATGTTCGTGACATGTAAAATTGATTTATATGAGGGCATAAATGTATCAAATATAGCCGAAGTCCGCGGTCGTTTTCTTCCTATGGTTCATGTGCAAAGACATAAAATGAAGAATTTCGACAAGCATGACAAATCATTTCGAACGTAAGTGGCAAATCAAATGGTTACAGAGCATTCTTAAATTGTTTTTGTGACGAGTTTGGGTGATGATAGGTCTTTGCAAAACCTAACGTCTGTTAATAAGGTGTGTTATTTCCTGTGGCGAGGTTGCGAGAGTTCAAGCACTCTAAAAAAATTAAAGCACAATTTTTTTTTAAATTGGTTTTTAGTATTGTTAGATATGCCGTGTTCGATATCAGAATGCCGACGGTTCGAATCCTCTTGCGCCGGTTTCTGAGATAGATGCTTTATACGAATTTGCTCCCTCTATATGTCTGCAAGTTGGGTATCTGACATGACCAAATTGAGTTTTGTAATATCAGCTGTGAGGTAAGTACTGTCAAACGGAAAATACAAAATGCATCCATCATTTCATTTCAAATTTCTTTTTTGCCTTCTTTCAAAGTTAAATTCGACGAGTAACTTATTCCATTATAGTTGTTTCATATTATATTATCCATGCGACAGACGTTGATTAGATATTTAAAGTTTTACCCTTTAAAGCTTTATAGATATGTTAGACAGATGAAGAAATTCACGAGAAAATATGAGAGAAAAATTGCATTGAATTTCATATGCCGAAACAAAACCAAAAATAAAAAAAATTCGTGCATGATTAAGAATGTAATGTTTACTTGTTCATCTGATAATGTGATACATATAAAAGTATGGAAAGCTTTTAACTTTGTTTTAATTACTTTCTGTGGACATGTAGGACGTATGCAAAGAGTGAATTAAGTTTATTCATGACTTTTCAACCTTTAGCCGCATGGCCATACACTGCCCACGCGCGTATCTATGGCGATTTAAGTGGCGTTGAATATCTGTCTAAGATTATCAGGTCTTTCCCATTTAAACACTGCTCTCTGTCATCGAAAGAAAATTTTTGTATCTAGTCATTCAATGCCTAATTCTTCAAAAGGAACCTCGCGTTTTAACGATTTATTCATGCTCTATGTAAACACATAATGATTGAATATTTATTGTTTAGTTGGGCATCAGATAAGGTAAAAAACATAATTTTAGAAGGCACAATACTATGTATATAATTAGCCATTTTCATCATCATCATCGTCGTAATCGTCTTCATCATTATCATCATCATCATCATCAACATCATCATCATCATCATCATTAATGATGATCATCATCAATCATCAACATAATGATCAATTTTATTATTCTTCATAAGAATATCTCACAATGGAGGAGCATGAATGTTTATGTATTGTGCATTTTGTCAACGGTTTGTAGACTGTGTTTTTACCAGTATTTTTTACAAATTATTTTTTCCAGAGGTATTCTAGCGAATTTGAGAGAGATTCTAGCGATGGATTCTTCATCAGTGTTAACTTCTTGCGATGGTTTGCACACCATAATCATAGAAAAACCTTTCTGTCACAGGTTTGAGTTATCCATCGGCGTTCGGCCCTAGTCTACGAGTTATAAATCATAAAGCAACAAGAGACTTGCTTGATCGCACAGAGAGACAGAGAGAGATAAAGGAATTGCATTAGCTTAATCGTCTGATGGCACTGTGAGCTTTAAAATCTGTGCCAGTGGGAACCTATCGTGGCTCTTTATGGGTTCGAACCCTGTCATAGCGCTTATTGGACTGTAGGAAGCTAAAAGCTCAAGATTACAGAAATAATAATCTTAATCTTGATGCTCTAAGTCAAACCAGGCGCACTTATTGGGATTTCAATGCTGCCTATAAGATCCTATAAACAAATAGTATCTTAAGCCTGACGGGGCAGGGGGCGTCGGTGGCACAGTGGATAGCGAATCCTCCCTGAGATCTTCAGGGATCCTTCTGCCGCGGATTCGAGTCTCACCATAGGCGCCCTGGCTTGACGGAGGGCCTGAAAGCCTGAGATCACCTTGCTGTGGTCGGACTGTGCACAAAAAACCCAACCTGACGGGGACCGACTTGACAAACACGAATCATTGGTATAATCGCTTGACAAGCTTCTTATTTGAACAGCAGCAATTCTTTTAGTTTTAGGGTGAAAACAGCCTCGCAACAAAATTTACCGAGACATTAATATTAATGCTTAACTTGCCTCTCGTAGTTTAGGCCAGACTGAGATTCTATTTTCCATATGCTCAATGTAGCCAGTGATTCATTAGTAAAGTACGTTCAATGAATTGTTATTTCTGGACCTCGTATTCAAATAAATTTACAAAGTATTGTTACAGATTTTAATTCAGCTTGTTTTGAGATAATTTTTCTTTCATCTTTTGTTTAAGAAGTTAATGAAATGCACCTCAAAAAGCGGGATCTTACTGAATCAAATCATCTAAGGTGATACAAAAGACATAGAAAGCCTTCGTTGGTGCGATGATCTCTATAAATTCATGCGCAATTAATGCTACTTGTTTTCAAAAAAGTAAATGGAATTAATGCTCCTTTTCCAAACAATGAAACGGCAAAAGTGATGAAACGGCATGGAAACTGCAGTCAGATCTGTCTGTGCAAACCAACATCAGGAGTCAAACATTATCGGAAGCCAAACCCAAATATCTCAAGAAGCCCACCTGGACGACTGAAGGCCTGAGAGAAGCTGACTGTAATCAGATAATAGGTACCTTATCTAAAGTTAATAATCGGTACATTCGCCAAGTGGGCCATTATTAACTTTAGATAAGAGCTATAAAATGCATGTATTGAGGAAGAAAATTAAACTTTCGGCTATTTTAAGAGTTAAATATTCCAATGTTAAAAAGGCTTAACTCGTATGAAAGCATTACTCTATTTTCCAATGTCTCTTTAGTTGTTATTTTTTTATGTACATCGTATTTCAAACACGAGTACTTATACGAATTTCCCCTTAAAGTCTCCATATCTGAATGTCCATACTTCCACTAAAACAGCACAAAATCGATTAAGCTCAGTGGATATTTCCTTCTGTCTTTTTGTTTCACATAGAGAGGCAGGTAAAGAAGTGATTAGCGATGGGACTAGGAAACCACTGCTCCTGTCCTGTGGCACAAAAAGATTTTCTGAGGAAATGCTCATTGTCAATACAAATCGTTGGTATGAATGACGGCCATTATGTGAGATATCCATACCATAGCGCATCTTTGCTGCTGTAGATGAGCCTAACACTTTAACAGGCTCTATTAACCAAAGATATGTTGTCGTGAATAATGACTGACTCTTACATACTTTTCTTCTTGCTGTTAGCTTGAGCACCCCAAAAATTCTAAGGAAACTTCCCTCTCGTGATTACAGTGCACAGTTGTGAGTGCTTTGTTACCACAAACTAAATACATTTCCAATGGCAGTCTTCTAATGCCCATCACAAAGTGAACATGTTAAAATGATTCTAGGACTTTTATCTGTCACGCTGCTCCATTACGACAAAATAGACTACTTTTAATCCCTTTTGCTATTTTCTCATGCCATCCACTATCTGCCTACGGAGTCTTAAATTTGAACGCACTACTACATTCATTTAATGTTTCGCTATGAACTTCTTTCCATTTTTAATCCGATCCTGATGCATGCTTGGTTCATTTCCTTTAAATCCCAATTCCAGCCTTGAAATACCCACTACAAACAATGTGACCGTGAGCGTCAAACACCTGAGATCACCTGAGTTTTCAGCCGCTCCTATCATACAAGTAATCGATGGTGTATTCATCACGAAAAAAATCTGCTGCAACAGGCTGCGAGAGACTGTGATTCAGAGAGATATTTCATTCGTCTCATTGCACCTTGTAGATTGGCCATTATTCTTGCATAAGATGTTTGTTGACTCAATGTTAAACCAGCCCCGGCACTAGACATCAAGGCTTGCATTTCTGCTCGTATCTGAAACACCATCAAAACGACCCACTAAAAATAAGACTCGGAAGAAAATTTATTGGAAGATGATTTTTTGGAAGTAGAGCCAGGTGCCACATTGTCACAGTTGTGCTGGCCTGCTTTTATGTCAGTATAATGAAATGATCATTTTTTCCCTTGGGATGACTAGGACCATCGTGGGATTGCTTGTGTA
>BLXT01001321.1:2055479-2065479 GCA_019648995.1 Plakobranchus ocellatus
TGCTGTGTATACACTGTCACTGAGGTGGATCTGGGAGTTGATCGAAATATGCTTGTCTCACTGAAACAGAAGTTAGAAACATCAATCTTTGTTTTCATTAAAGTCGTACTTCTTATCTCATTCAATTGATTTAGTGCATTTTCAAAGTGTACAAGTATTCTTCTTAGATAGATTGAGCCCTGGAACTTATTATTTCTTCTTCAATAATGTGTGAACTTTGTCATTAAGTTATCCAACTACTTGCCATAATTTTTTTTTCAAAGAACCTGCAGTTTATGTATCTATATGCATAGTGCAATTGCAACAAGCGTACTGAATAAAAAAATAAATTTTGATAAACATTCCTATAAAGGTGATCGATGATTTTGAGCTCAAAATGAAGTACCTTTTGTTTTGTAAAATGCCATTGTAGGGTATTGTATGCAGACCGTACCTTTTGTTTTGTAAAATGCCATTGTAGGGTATTGTATGCAGACCGTCTATTTCTAAAGACCTGTCCGAAGAAATAATCTCACAGAAAAATATCCTCACTATTTAATCATGCTTTCATCCTTTTCGATCCCTATGTGTTAAAAATACATGTTGCAGAAATATGTATGTATGTCTCAGCCTATAATCCTTAAACATTATTTTAATTGGAACTTTTTTCTTGGTGTTGTCTTTCCTCAACGTTTCCCTGTCTAGCCTTTATCATATGTCTCTTTCCCTTCAACCCTAAGCCTTTATTCTCTGCATTTTTTGTTGTGCTTTACAGAAATCCTGATGTGCCTCTCTTATTTTATTCATTTCTTCAATATATAATTACTGACATTTCGAATATTTATAGTCTGTATTTTACTTTCATAATTTATGATATATAATATTTATAATACGCAGTTTGTTTATTCTTTTAGGTGTATTGCTTGGTAATTTTAAGAAAAAGTCGTAAATTTGACACTTATTTACGATTTATGCCTAAAAGGCTGTATAAAAGTGATAGGATACTGAAGGCGGAAAACTTGACTTATGTTGTACTTTAAATAGTGTATAGTTTCTTTATTTACGATAAAGGACCTTCCGTCTTTGTTATCCCCAAATAAGAGCATTAAGATGAATTGACTGGAAGAGAAAAAACTCGTTAGATAGCCTTGATTTAATACTGGATATATTATTTTTTTTTAAATCGCACATATTATTATTTATCTTATAGGACTTTATTCGTAAAATCCGCAACCTTGCTAAATATTTATGTCAGGCCGCAAGTTTGAAAACATGTAATTTAGTGTTATAGCAAGTTATATGCATTATGTCGAAGTGAGTATTTTTTTATGCATTCAACATAAGACTAATGAGGAATACAGATAAAAAAAATTAGATTTATAACTAAAGGAAAATAAGGTATGATGTGGAAACTGCATCAGAGTGTTAAACTGACAACATGTACAACATATCGGCTCTCAGGAAAAGAATTGCGTATTGGACATTATTCAAATAATTTAATTTTGCTGAGGAAAATGAACATCTAAACAGGCACGGAATACCAGAGTATGCTGTTGTAAAGAAATGGCAAGAAAGAGAAGTATTGTGATTCAAAGAGTTCAGCAGAACAACGAGATGAGGCGAGCAGGATTGTAGAATACAGAGAGGCAGTGAGGATGGAGATTAAGGTAATGACAGTGTCCAATGTAGCCGTTTTCTTTTCGAAAATGCACCAAAATGTGGCATAACCCGTTTTCTCACCCGTAATCACTGTTCTTTCCACTTATGCAACGAGCAACGGTGTGTTTGAAAGCTTTGCGATAGCGCTTTGACATGACATTATAAAGCAGAGGGTTGACCGTTGAGCTGAAATAGTACAGCACACCTGAAATGTCAAAGTTAGATAAAGTTATAAAGATTGATAAATCAAGAGCACGTACCAATAAAAATTACATATGGTAGGGGCTCATGTTTTTTTGTTTTTTTTAATTCCAGATGTAACATGATTCGAAATCACACATTTTATTAGGCTCCGTTCGAACTTGGATTCATATCAATAGAATTCAACTTGTCACAATGGCATTTCGCCAACTGAGTCAACCGACATCTCTATACAGAACTGAATTAACATTAAAAGCGTTATATCATAGTATAAATCTTTTTTTCACCGAAGAAAGCGTAAGAGAGAGTTAAGAAATCTTAAGTA
Organism: Plakobranchus ocellatus; assembly: GCA_019648995.1. Lineage (NCBI taxonomy): Eukaryota > Metazoa > Mollusca > Gastropoda > Plakobranchidae > Plakobranchus > Plakobranchus ocellatus. The sequence continues at coordinate 2,057,644 of BLXT01001321.1, forward strand.
ATTGTAGCTCCCGTCACGCGTTACCTTCACTTCATTCCTTCCCTGGAAAAAAACTCTGATGATCTAACTAGGAAAGAAACAAACATTAAACATCAAACCTCCTCTAAAGGCCCACATATCTCCATATTTCTTCCGCACAGCAACACGGCTAAGTTACCTGAGAGGTAGAAGATGTGGTTCTGTGCATCGAGCAATTCTTCAGTCCAATCATCATCCGCAACGTACATGGTCATCAGGCGCTGAGCATGGAAAGGTGCCCAGCACACAAAGAAGGCAATCACCACAGCCACTGAGGAAGAACAGAAAGAATGACAAAGGGTTAAAAAAAGGTTAAAAGTCAGTCGAAAGTTGTCATATGATGCAATCATGTAAAAGAATATGTCTTCGTGAGGGAGCTGTTTCTTACAATAAAGTTGCTTTATTGAACTTTGTGTTCTTTAATGTGTAGTCGAAGTTTGATAGTGACAGGGTCTCTTGAGACGAGCAAGCTTGCTGCTTTATACCCCTTTGTAAAGTACAAGATGTAAGGCGGATAAACAACAGTTTTGCGTCTTATAACAGGCTTTGTAGGTCTGGTAGGGATTTTTAAAAGTAGAAAAAAAAAAACAACCAAAAGGCAATCCTGCATCCTACAGCTGGGGGGACAAAAGTGCCCGGTTTATTCCCACTTTTAGCTGGCTCTTCTCTCACTTTCCCATTGCTGCGCGCGAGCAAGCTTGGCGAGGTTGTACCAGTCTTTATTCTGCTTTGGGTTCTAGCACGTTTTTGTGACTTGCATCGAGCCACAGCGGAAGAGCGAATGAAGTTTTCGCTATACTCCAGGCAAGCCACAGAAGATGTAGTCCTGCTTGCAAGAGTCAAATCTTTAAAATTGATCGCAAGAATAATGCAAGCAGAGATGTAGGATTTTAAGTCATATATGGATCCTATATCATAGACAACTGTAGATATGGGTATACAGTAAGAATAACAAAAATGACTTTTGTTCGGCAATCAAAGTAAAAAGGTTAAATTTTTTAAAATCGAAAGTAGCAGGATGGACTACAGAGGGAAAAATTATACGAACAATTATGAATGGTGCACATAAAAAGTTTCACAACGGTGAAGTAAAAAAAAACTATTTTTCTTGTTTTAGATTGAAAAAAGGGGCCTCAAAAAACGGCAAAAGCAGAAAAAAGGTGATGGTCATCACTGAGATAAGGAATCGCTACGGTTGCAGGAACGAATCGCTTTTTGAAGTTGAAAAAACAAAATAGATATTAAAGACTGCAGGCTTGAAATCGTTGAATTTAGATTTTGCAGCGGGTCAATAAAATGGAAAAAAAAACCATCTTTCGTAAGGCTTATTAATTTAACGCCCGATCGTGATCTGACAGATAAGGGCAATTCAATATCCATCTCTCTGAAGCATCAGTTTAAAATCTGTATAAAAAACTCATTTTTTGCAATTTTAAAGACATCATTGATTTGCCTCAGTTTATAATCTGCTTTCAATCAGTATGCAGCAATCATACACTGAGCACTTTATTTTTTTTTCTTCAATTACAAATTGGCCGATATTACTCCTACTTGGGCAAAGTCTCATTTATCAGGCTGAGTATATTTCAATATACAAACTGAATTCCCTCTCTAGAGCTTTATTTACCATTGATTGTGAATAACTCTCTTATAAATCGAAGTGAAAAAGTGATAGAGTCTAAAGTAAAGTGTATTCATGTGAAAAAAAAAAACCCAAGTTGTTTTAAATGTGTACATCTCATTGCTTTTTTATATTCACTTACTATTAATTTACTTTGCATGTTAGGTGTAACATATAGTATGCAATTAGAAACTGTTTAATTCTCCTTCATTTTATATAATAATTCATATGCCATTGCATACTTTAAATTCTAGATGTCATATTGCATAGTTTTCTGAGTAATGATCTTGGTCACTCATAATCTTATCTCATAAAATTGATTTTTATTCCGTATCGCCATACAACTTCATACTCATAGTTCAAAGGCTTTCATCAGTTAGAGGGTATCTCAGATTCCGACCTTTTCCACACCAAAAATCATGTAAATAAAGCGCACTTGCTTCTACTAAGTTACGTAAATCAATGGCGTTAGTTCGTCAAAGTGATAAGTACAGTAGAGCACTATTCCCCTGTTTCTTTAGTTTTGATTTAAAAAAAAGCATGAGAGAAACAGAGAGATGAATATAGAACGTCAAATTAAGAACAACGAAAATAGACAAGCTGATGAAGATGTAGCGCATAATAAGAAAATGAGAGAGCAATTGAAGTGACGGACCGAGAGAAGAAAAAATGACAGTGAGAGTTGTGAGAGATGGATAAAGAGAGAGAGAGAGAGAGAGAGAGAGAGAGAGAGAGAGGGGTGAGAGAGACAGAAAGAGAGAGAAGAGGGAGGAGGACGGCACTCAGAAAGAAAGGAAATTAAGTCGTAGGCAGAAAACAGGCAGAAAAAAAGAAAAAAAAAAGCTATGGAATCATCAGCTAACACGGCCAACATAGCAGCAGACATGAGATAATCAAAGTGGTCAACAAACCTTACACGCGAACAGCATAAAGAAAACATGCCAAATAGACAGAAAAAGGAACATCGCTAGCCAATCATTGAGCTGTGCAATTGACAAGTGATGCTTAACTAATATTTAACAATGGCATCATTTTTCGCAAAGGATTCTTATCGGTATTTCCATATAAATCTGTTTTTTTTTTTTTAGATTATGGTTCGAAATTCGTAGCTTCGCATATAAATTTAGCATATAAATATACAATCAAACATATGCAAGTACGAGAGAGAAAAAGAGAGAGAGAGACGCAAAAGAGAAAGAGAGAAAGAGAGAGAGAGGTGTGAGAAAGAGAAAGAGAGGGGTAAGAAAGGGACATAGATAGATGGATATATGGATAGAGAGTGGGAGAGAGAGACAAAGAGAGAGACAAATATAGAAAGGGATAGATAGAAAAATAGATAGATAGATAGTTAGATAGATAGATAGAGAGAGAGAGAAAGAAAGAGAGAGAGAGGGGTATGAGAAAGAGAAAGAGAGGGGTAAGAAAGGGACATAGAAAGATGGATATATGGATAGAGAGTGGGAGAGAAAGACAAAGAGAGAGACAAATATAGAAAGGGATAGATAGAAAATAGATAGATAGATAGATAGATAGATAGATAGATAGATAGATAGAGAGGGAGAGAGAGAGAGAGAGAGAGAGAGAGAGAGAGAGATTTACACCCACCTAGCATTTTGAGCACCGCTCTTTTTGCTTTGGCTGCAGTGATGGCTGCCTGTTTAGTCTTGTTGCCCCCGACAAACTGGTCAGTCTTGAGCAGTGTTAGGCCGATGAGAGCGTACATGATCGTTATTATTATCATAGGAATCACGAAGAAGAAAAATGTAGAGAACTGGAACATGTACCTGTTGTGAAGAGTTCATGAAAATAATACCTGATATCATTAATTTTAATATGTTTACTGTTATTTGTTATTATTCTTATTCTTTTTAATATTATTAGCATATTGCTATCATTGAAAAAAAATAGTAGTAGAAATAAACATAATAATAATAATAATAATAATAATAATAATAATAATAATAATAATAATAATAATAATAATAATAATAATAAGAAGAAGAAGAAGAAGAAGAAGAAGAAGAAGAAGAAGAAGAAAAAGACGAAGAAGAAAAAAACGAAGAAGAATAAGAAGGAGAAGAAGAAGAAGAAGAAGATGAAGAAGAAGAAGAAGAAGAAGAAGAAGAAGAAGAAGAAGAAGAAGAAGAAGAAGAAGAAGAAGAAGAAGAAGAAGAAGAGCAATTATGATATGTCCTTAAAACAGGATGTGGAATATATCTGCCAATCTTCCATTTATTATCCCATTCTACCTAATCAAACAATTACTCATAATTACATTTAGAGGAGAACTCGAAAAGTTGTTTTATAAACCACACATATAAAAACTAAGGAATGTTTTGGCAGATGAGTGTACTATGTACCTGTATCATAATTTGGTTTCTACCTGAATATGTTTTTTGTTTAATGAAGAATTATACATTTTCTTCATTTATATGATCATTACAAATTTCCCTTATTTTCCAATGTTTAAAAAAAAAAAGACGAGCATTCTAAAAAAAAAAAACAGAGCGTCAAACTTGTGTTAACTCTTTCAGTCACAGGCAATACTGCTGCTCCAGCAAAACTGACATTGGTGGCTCATGGCTAGCGAAACTGCCCTGCAATTACAAGGGACCTTACGGTCTGAGTAGGAGTTCAACCTGGCACAGACGTTCAATCTACTGAAGAAGATCTAACATCTAGTGATCACTTTGTAGAAAACGAGCTATATCTACAACAATGCTAAAGCAAAACTGTCAGACAGACTAACGAAGACTAGAATTGATAAAGAATGTCGTGCATTGTCAGATTGACTGTTTTTAAATGAAGCTTTCAGAAATCAGTGGCTCTCTTTAATTTTCGCACTGATGATAGAGTAAAATGTATTAGACGGACAAACACGCAGACATAGACACACATACACAAAGACACACACTATGCTGCCTACTTCAGGCCCAGCTTCCTGCATCACTGTCAAAAGAAAAAAAATAAATCTGACCCACCAGAAAGCGGAGGGTTTTTACTCGTAGAAGTCTATACTGAGGTTAAAATTCAGTAAAAATCAATGATTAAACCTAAAAATTTCGCTCTCTTGTTAACTTTTCTTGAGCTGAAAGAAATAGCTTATCATACTGTATCAAACTACGTCTTTTTGTGGAAGACAATAAACTAAAGAATTTATTTGCTCTGGAGTTAAGATATACCAAAAATTCTATCAACTGGATTTCCGGAAGATGGATTAGGGGAGGGGTGCAATGGAGGAGAAAGGGCAAAGGGGAAGAAAGTAAGGATATATCATTAATAGGAAAATGAAAGTAGAAAATAAAGTGATGAAGAATAGAGATAATGCGCAGCATTGTAAAGAAATATGGTGCTGTAGCGTGTGGCAAAAGGGAATTGTTTTATTTTTATCTTTTCATTGCAAAAAGATATTTTAGAACAATTTCTCACCTCATGTTGTTACGGTATCTTGCAGGAAGGTTACACAGGTAGCTCTCTGGAATAGGTATCTCTGTGCACGGGTCTGTGAGCTCATGGTATATCCTTGTGTATATAGGGTAGGGCAGAGCACATGCACAGGCCACAACCCATATAACTATGATGATTTTAACGGCCCTGGACAGGCTAGAAAGCATCTTTGGTCCAAAAAGAGAGAATAAAAAATGAAAATTAAGTCGTTTCAAAAAACATTAAATGAAGGAAATGAAGCGATTAAAATCGATATGATTAGTACCACTATAATGCCTACTGCTGCCGTCACTACCATGACAATAAGGAAAAACAAAACAAAAAGAATAAAAAGTGCCTCATTAAGTACACCCACAACAACAAAAAAAACCTTTTTTGTTTATATACACTACTGCTACTCAAACCACTACCGTTACTGCACCTACAACAACAACAACAACAACAACAACAACAACAACAAATACTTCTACTACTACTACTCCTACTACTACTACTACTACTACTACTACTACTACTACTACTACTACTACTACTACTACTACTACTGCTGCTGCTGCTGCTGCTGCTGCTGCTGCTGTTGCTGCTGCTCTTTCAATATAAGATTAATAATGTTATTTCGTTCGTTTAGAATAAAATATTGAATGAGGTTAAATTATGGATACAATTTTTTAAAAACTCATTTATGAATCAAAACCTAAAGAGAATTAAAATAAAAAATAAAAACAAAAAAGAAGTTAAAAAGCTGAAACTTCGCAGGTACCTGAGATCTCAATGGGTGGCAGATGGCAACATAGCGGTCAATTGTGAAGGCAGTGATGGTCAGCACAGACGCATAGGCCGTCATTTCAGATACGTAGGACTTGATGATGCAGAACCCGCTGCTGAAGTGGAACGGGTAGGCCTCCCAGATAGATGCCATTTCCTGCGGCAAAGCTGTAGATCACAGACGGAAAAGCAGTTTGATGGAGTGTATGCAAAATCTGGTCAGATTGTTAGCACTGCACACTATATAATCCGTACGGCCAAATAGAATCAAAGGGGCAGGAGAAATCAAATGTAGATGAACTAGAATAGAAAGAGAGCCAGTTGATTGTTATCGTTGACATAATATGTCCAATATCTTTCGATGATCCCGCTCGTGTTTTCTGTTAGTCAGTAACATTTTCTTACTGTAGAAAGGTAGAACTCAAATATAAAGGGAAAAAAAAAACTATGATTAAAAAAAAATATCTATATTTATACAGGTCGCCTTACTTTTTGTTGGAATTTGAACATGTTGTGGGTTAATGCCCTTATTTTAAGGCGGTGAGTTTGTAGAAAGCCAACAACACGCATCGGATTTTGAAGCTTTTTTGTGCCTCTTTTCACTTTTGCATCTCCATTGCTTTTATGAGTATCAGACGTCAAATTTACCTTTAAGGCCTTAGTACTTTGCTGACTATTATTTGTGAAAATTTGATTCCCATTACATATAAAAACTAAAGTGTGCTACTCGGCTTACATAGAAAGAAAATAGTCTTAATTTTCAAATCTTTTGTAGTGGCATGGAAATAATTGTGCTTAAGACCTTTAAAATGATGAAACATATTAACAATGCTAAGGCAAGTCTTAGGCTGAAATTTAGTTAAACTCAACAAGGTGACTAAATTTTTATTTAATTTTTTTTTTCGGATTCTGATTCAGCAAATATGAAATAGTGAAAACCCCTCCAGTCTACGTAATTGTAAACTGCGACCTCAGTGCATTCTACTTGTCTCGCATGATAATGGCAGACACCTCATTCATGTTAAGATGGTTACATAGAATCGTTTCGATTTTCCCTACACTAATAGAGGATTTCACGATGGCTCAGAAAAATACCCAAATCTATTTTTAAAGAGGCGGACAAGAAAATATTTCTTCAAGCCTATTTAGATTTAATTTCAGTCAAATTTATACACATTTTTATAGAAAGGAAGCAAAACCATTTAAATAACTTCACTATGAACTTTTAAATGCTTTCGACGTATTTGTATCCAATTCCTGAGGATGAACACATCAAGAACTAATTGTACTGCTCTAGATCTTTAGTTTGTTCCCCCCTTCCTATGTGTTTTGCTGGGGATTTATGAAAATAATAAGTTTCACATATATCACTCGAAAAAATTCTATTCTAATTTCACTTGAGAGCTGTTTAGCAGTTATCCGTCTGTATTATAGGACCTGTTTCTTCCCGGTGGAAACAATCCCTCCTGTTATCAGAAGTAATGAACGCCCATCACAATCTTCATCCATCACCAAGATCAATCCAGATTTGAATTCCCTTTCCCAGTATGTCATAGTATTATGATAAGGACATTACTTTGTAACCATACACTTGGACCAATTCCTTAAAAATGGTTTGAAGGAGATTTTCTTCGCAAGTGTAAAAACTAAATAACAGAGCGATTTTGAATAGACAGCCTGGTAAAGCCTTAGCAAAAGAAAACAAGGATTGTGTTAGATGTTTTTTTGTCTTTGGAGGAGCCAGCTTATACTTTATTTCTGCCGGATTTTTCCAACAAAATTGCATGGTATAAAATTTCATTATTCCACAGCGATTTCTTCATAGAAAGACCAAGGTCTTCTCGAATCCTTCATAAAAAACCTCAAAACTCATTTTGCGGATTATTGTTTATTAAAAAAAAAAAGAAAAAGAAGGCGAAAATAGATATTTTTTTAGTTAGGCAGTATTTGCCGATGCCATCGATTTGTTACGAAACCCCCTCCTT